>CM075198.1:29991978-30079753 GCA_037577475.1 Chaunax sp. Z400
CAGGATGACAGTGTTTGGTGTTGGATTCATTCGCTTGTGGCTACAGACGAGATCAGTCGCTCTTGTTGGGACTTGACTATTCATGAGATGCGTACCTCTCTGTATGGGCTAATTCTAATTGACAAAGCAAAAACAAACACATTTTCCACATAATAGCTGCTTTTAAATCTGTGATCCACATTGAGAAATGGTGATATTTGACTCAGTAGTTTCTTTTTTGAAGAATTAAACACTCAAAGCATATTTTCTTCCTGTTTGCTGAAGCTTGTCTTTTAAACTGATCACCACAGACTCCAAAAACCTGATTCCAATTCCCCTCCCCACATTGTCGTCTCTTCTTCTCTGCACCTAATTTGTTTTGGCTGTTAAACTGGTCGTGCAGGTTTATGGGTGTTCACATTTCAGTGAGGTCAGATGACAGTAGTCGAGGGTCTGTGGTCAATTTAACTCATACTTCTCTCCTCCTAAGGTGTCCTTTGTGGCTCATTTTGGAGGAATCGTGGCCAGGATGACCATCGGCTACGTCTTCTTCAGCGCCTACAACAAGAAGCTACTCAAAGACCCTCGTTTCTGGTTGTGCATAGTGGGCTACATAGCGTTTGTGCTCTTTGCTGTGCTCTTCAACATATTCCTGTCCCCGGCATCATAGGACCGCCAAGCTGCACTCACAAGCTAAATAATGGCTTGATGTTACAAACAAGAAGCTTACTGATGTGTTTCAGAGCAAAGTTGCTCTTCAGGGACTTTGTGAATGTTGTGCACATTTGTTTTATATCACATTTTTTGCTATTCATTTGTAGCGCAACAGATGGAAAATGTGGCTTTTAAAATCTTAAATTAGATGTTTTATGCAGTGAGTAACTGACATGTGTCTTAATTCCAGATCTGATCTTTCCTTTGAGTGTTTTTTTAATATCATTTTAGATCTTTTTATTCTTTTCACAACGATCAGGAAATTAGTGAACAAGTTGGTCATATTTCAAGGCATTCTTCTTTACTATGAAAGAATGCCCAATTTGTTTGATTTCATATTCCTCTATGCTGTCAATAATCTGTTGAATCATCAGTTTTATGGACTTCCAGTAGTCTTGAAATGTGCCTTTAAACACGATGAAATCCCTTCCTTACTGCATTAAACACAGCAACGGATGAAGAAATGGATTGGATTGGATTTATGACGGCACCAATAAGAACAAGTTTATAAAGATGTCTTGGGAGGAGGGATGAATGTAAACAACGTTGGCGTTGCCCCTTCTGTAAATGCTTTAATGCCCTGATGTTCCACTCACATTTTATCAACAGGATGTGGCTAATAACATGTTGAAACTGACTATTTTTTCCTATGTACTCATTGTTTTTTTTTTAAGTTTGGAAATACAAAGCTTTGTCTTTACATATGGACATCTAGCTTTTGGAAACACAATCCACTGTATTAACGTTAAACAGCGGTTGGTGTCGTACAGAATTGTAAGGAAGGCAGGGTATAAGTTCCAGTTTTAGTAATAGTCCATCTTCTCCGTAAATCTATAAATGAAAATGTTTTAATATCATTGTTCTACATCTGGTGTCAAAGGGGTGTGGGGTACCGACTATTTCATAAACAGGTGCTATTTTAGAAAATGTTCTTAATTTATCTGAGACTACAAGTACACTATGACCAGAGACCTCATACTCCTGGTTTTGCATTTCCAAAGCTCAAGTATTTTAATAAAATATGTTTCATTTGTTTTATATCAAATTGAATCTGATCAGGAGTATTTATTTTGTCTGATGACAGTACTTCCATTTATCAGTTAGCAGATATAGTGACTGCATTTCTTTACAGTATGGAAAGTTCCATAGTTTCAGCTCATCAATACAACTTAGTGCATCAATATTCAATTATCATGATGACTTGACCCTGAAACATTGTGAAATGGTACTTTGCCTTATATAGCACAGCAGTCGAAAAATCAGATGTCCCTGCTGAAACATGGAAAATTTCTTTTTTTATTCATTTAATTGATACTGAAATTGTGTAGTTTCATATAAAAAGTCAATGACGAACTTGCCTTAAAATCCTGAAAATAACATTGTGGGTTTCTTCATTTGATTAGGCCCAAAGGAACAGAAGCATCAACTCAGGAACATATCAAGTGTTATCAAGTGACAATCGTACCAAATACTTTGTTATATGTTAATTCAGTTAGACCTTAAGTACTGGACTTCTGCAAATGGAAGAGTCAAATTGTAAAGATTCTCTCTAGTGATGTTTTACAATATAAAAGTAATAATTTAATTATAATGGTCACATAATGAATTCAATAAACTAATTACAAATTCTTAAAATCAGGATTATTCTTAATTCATTTAAAAATATTCAATCCAAAACAAAAATGTTTAGTTTGATACTGTTGGATGTAACATATCCCCCTGCTTCACTGAAAACTATCACCAATCCAATAAATTCAGATTTCTGAAATTTATCCTTAGAGACACAAAATTCCACCCAGGTTATCATCACTGCCACGGACAAAGTGAGGAGGGGATATAGGAATGAGTTCCATCTGTTTCCGGAGCTTAAGTCAAAAACTGATCAATAATTTTTCATTTAAACTCTGCAAACACATCAGTCATAAAATGACATGTTGCCTTTTGTCTTTTTTTCATTTTTTTCCATTTCCATGGTAACAAGTTGTATTTGTCTCACATAAGGGTTTATGGGACATAACTCAAAAACTGTTATTAACCATTTCTCCATGAAACATTATATATATATATATATATATATATATATATATATATATATATATATATCTCATGTACTCGAGAGGTACTTTTCTTTCATATTTTGGAAATTTTAAGGATTTTATTTTTTGTTTTTAAAAAAATTAAAACTTTTTCTCAGATATGCAATTAACAAGGACAACTTCAATAAGACGGGCATCCTTCGTATTTCATTTTTATTGAAACATGAAATGGTTATTTGCTCCAAAATGTTTGTTTTGACAGAGTAGGTGGTTTCAAGAAAAGAAATCTCAAAATAAAAGGTAATAGTGGAAAAGGATGCAGGACATTTCACTTAAAAAATATTTCCTGTGCAGACAACTTAAATAACTTCTTCCTCATGAGCGCTTCATCCTTGTTCAATTCAGCTTTGAAACAATGAATTGCTCTGATAGACAGTAAACTAAAAGATGTCCTGGGGCTGAAGTACAAGTGAAAAATGATTTCAGTGAATGGAGGAAAACAAAAGGGGAAATAGCACTGGGATTTTCCCAATATGTTACCCTAGTGTGACCCTCAAGCCTGCTCTGCTGGGCAGAATGACAGATTTTAGGTGAGAGGGGAAAGGTTAGATTTAGGTTAAGGCAGTTAGTTTTTTCCCCCCGTTGATAACAACAACATATCACGGGTGTGAAGCTGTAATATCATGACTGGCCTCAGATAAGCATATTCATCACACACACAGTCATTTAAAGGTATTTATAATGGAACGTGAAGAACAGAATTTGGCAAACATTAACTAATGTGATAGATTCCATGTAAATGAGCTCAAATAATGTGTCTGTCCATGAGAACGTTATTAAATCCAGAGAGGAGCAGCAGAGTATGAAATCGGACATGTTGACTCATTGACCACTTAGCTAGAGCAGAAAACTATTGATTGAACAAGTCCTGCGTGGATAACTGACTGGTATTGATAATGTGGATATTCCAACCACAGTGATGATTTCCTTCTCTGTACATTTAGAGCAAACACATTCGAACAATTGAGTGCTAACAAATCAAATTATTGAACCAATGCCACTTTCAGGATCTGGAGACACAAACTGAACTCTGCCCCGATATCGATGATCAAAATCACTGTAGATGCGATGATCTCCAGCATACCAGATAACCACTGTTTCTTTTCTCTGTATGTCTGCAGGCTTGGTGCTCCACTCAATATCAATTCCTCCCAAGTCTTCAGGAGCAAGGGTGAAGTGTAAGGTGAGGGTCACGTCGTCTCCCACTGCCGCATATGTAGGTGATATTGACTGTGACACGATCTGCAGTCCATGAGATGGTTTTGCAGTGAAAGGCAATAATGAGAGGGTCATGAACAAATGCCATAGCTTGAGCCTGGTGATCAGAGGCTTTCGATGAGGAGGAGGCCTTCGTTGAAATGCTCTTGAGATTGGCATCTACAGATTTTAAAAGAACAGAGTTTAAATTTGAATCAAATAGACTGAAATGTGGATTTTTGTAACTATTTTAGATGAAAATATGGAACCTACCAACATACGGATCCAGATTTCAATTTGTTACATTACACGTTAGCACGCTAAAACCGAATTTTCATTTCTTGATAAATCTTTTCAACAACCATTAAAACTTGTGTCCAAAGTCTTCCTAAAACAGTAAAATAACCCGTAGCGGTTCAGAGAGGCTAGAAACACTCAAAATATAGTATTTTTGTCAGAGCAACTTACCATTCTGATACAGCTTTCCCGTGTGTGAAAACAAAATGGCTGACACTGAACTTTGAACTTTGTGACCAAAAATTCAAAAGCTGTCAACTGAGCTGTACCTGACATATGGGCTTGGTCCTAGGTACTCTGAGTCAAATTTTGGAGGCTCTGACCCCGCCCAAACTCTGGGAATTACCCCATTTGTCCCTTCCATATTTCAATCTATGGAATTGGAATGGAATCTATCGAAAACTTGGAATTAGTATTTCCACATTCTCATTTGGTTGGTCACATGGTCAAAGGCTAAAGGTCACGGCAGCCATATTGACTTCACCTCCACATATTCCCTGCAACACAAGGTAAGATGCTCTCTTAAAAGTGCCAATGTGCCAGGAACTGGTTACAAGTGTTTCTTAAACAGCTTAGACACGTTTTCACACAAGTTTTTGAGTGAAATCTTGGTGTTTGGTGTGGCTAAGTATTATGCTAAAGTCCTAGCAGTAGCACTAACCCACCGCGTCATAATAGATTGAAATCTGGAATTGGTTATTCGGGATTCTCATCTGTTAATAGATGGACATTTGGAATTTGAAGGTGACAAGTAGGGTAAACTGTGGAGCACTCAAAGTGACTAGAGAAGCACCCATAAGCGTCTGTTTTCTGTTCACCTTTCACCAGTTTGTGAAGCCCAGACGACATGTCCATGTGCCCGAACCACCCTGGCAGCAAGTCCCCGTGGTGCCCAGAGACCGAGCCCGAGCCCAACGCCAAGTTCCCACGTGGGCCTGAGCCCGAGCCCAAGCCCACTCATGAGACCAAGTCCACCAACAAGTCCACTGCGGGGAACCAGACCGAGCCCTCCGATGAATCCCCTCCGGGGACCCAGACCGAGCCCTCCGATGAATCCCCTCCGGGGACCCAGACCGAGCCCTCCGATGAATCCCCTCCGGGGACCCAGACCGAGCCCTCCGATGAATCCCTCCTGGGGACCCAGACCGAGCCCTCCGATGAATCCCCTCCGGGGACCCAGACCGAGCCCTCCGATGAATCCCCTCCGGGGACCCAGACCGAGCCCTCCGATGAATCCCTCCTGGGGACCCAGACCGAGCCCTCCGATGAATCCCCTCCGGGGACCCAGACCGAGCCCCCCGATGAATCCCCTCCGGGGACCCAGACCGAGCCCCCCGAAGAATCCCCTCCGGGGACCCAGACCGAGCCCCCCGAAGAATCCCCTCCGGAGAGGCGCGCCAGAGAGTGAGGTATACTCGTGAAGAATGGTTGTTTGCAAATATGTTTTTGGACAGTTTCAAGAGGAGGCTATGTTCACATTGTACAGTTAATCCAGTTTGAAAATAAAGGTTCTGAGCATTGAGTTCTGCGTCGGAGTTTGATTTTGACACATAACAGTGTGACTCTGTCAATAACTTCCCACATTCTCATCTACACACTTCCACATTCAAATATACTGACTTCCAGATTCTGATTTATGCACTTCCACATTCTCATCTACGCGCATCATGGTAGATGAGAATTTGGACCTTTTTTCTCACTCGATAACTCATTATGACATGTGGCTATACTGATGCTGCCACTTGTGTTGGATGCAGCCCTCCATTAGCTTCCACAGTCATCCAGGCAGGCAGGACAATGGTTGCTGCCCAGCTGAACCATATGAGCTAATTGCTCTAGCCAGAGAGCTGGAAAGTGAAGTGACAGTGTGTGTGAGGCAGAGATGATGACTGAGGTGTACAGAGAGGAAGAGGGCGTCTGTTATGTTAAAAAGAATAAGATAGAAAACTAGAGTTTGGATTTAAATGGCTGTTCTGTTTTTGCTGCCTTTTGACTGCAAAAATGAAGTTGATGTGTTACGAGAGGACAGAATACATGTAATTTAAGCTGGAAAACAACACCTCGCTGTCTTTTTACTGCACCCAAACTTTAAAAGCTTCAAGAGAAAAGCTCCCAACATCACAAGTCTTAATCACATGAAGGTTAGCTACTTTCTCCAACTTCCTCCTTCACTCTCCGACTCTGTCCAGAGACTGGTAACACAGAGCCGGGTTGGTGGTTAGCAAGGTAACTCCAAGTTACCCGTGGTGTTCAGTGTTCAGATGCCGGTTCATTTCTAACGGGGTACATCACCATGGTAACTTATGCTGCACACCTAACCTGAGAAATCAACACATACAAAAGCATCGCCTTATCAACTGACTGGAAAATGACATCATCATTCACAGAAGATCCCAGAGCTCCATGTTCAGACTGTGAGGTGTACTCCTATGTGGAGGCCCCGCCCTGTCTTCTTCTTCTTTTTGTTTACTTCTGTCAAAACCATTTCACTGTGTCTTTGTATCGTGTATTTGCTTTACTTATAAGACATGAAAGTTAGTAGATTCTAGATCATGGCGATCATTGAGGGTGAGAAGTGTCCATCATTCCACAATCAATTCATTTTGAGTATACTGTACTTACAGTATACTGGGTTTTGGCTTAGTAGTAAGAACACTTATAGACTCAAACTGGTCACTTTGAGTATGGAAGTATGTGATTTGGGACACAGCTTATGTTTAGTCTCAATATACCCCAATAAATATGACATCATTTAGGATTTTCATTGTCTCTGAGTTGAATACAGCTACAGGTATAAACCTGATGGGTTCTGTTAGCATCAGTTTGTCTCACTCATCATCATCATCATCTTCAGGAGCGTTTTGAGACTTCCAGCTTCAGAAATGGTTCAATCAAAAATTCAAAAACTTCCAGGTTGAAAATCGTTTGGTTACCATGTGTCCAGTTGGAGCTCCAGGACCTTTACATGAGGACAGTAGAAGGATCAGAATGAATGGCTGAGTGTTCACTGATGGTGTGTCTACAACCCCACAATGTGCTTTACCTCTAAAGATGAAGACACAGTTTTAAGCAAACAAAAACATTCAGCTTTACTTACAACAAAAACATTCAAAACATTGAACAACAAAATGAACCTTAACTTAACTTAAACTGAATCAAATACTAAAAGGGTTCAAAGATAGAAGAGCAGGTTGTCCAGCTTGACGTTGGGCTCCCTGTGGATGCTCTGACCCACGAGGAAAGCCAACTTGTGGGCGTACTTGCAGGGAGCGGGCACTCTGACGACCCCCTAAAGCATCAGAGAAAATAGAGTCAACTCACAAATCACACCGACCTTTATTACCTCTGCCAACGAGGTCATTTTCACCCGTGTGTTTGTTTGTTGTTCTGTCAGCAGGATTATCTGAACGTTACGAACCAAATGTCATTAGAGTTTATGAAGGGGCTGGGCTGGAGCCAGGCACAAATCCATTAAACAATGGTGTCGATCCAGATCTAGATCCTGATCCAGATCCAGGAATCTTTTTTTTCTTTTTCATAAATATGTTGAAAAGTAATCTTCCAATCATAAAGAGAGAATCCAGCTAAGGGAACCTCTGACCGACTAGAACCTGATCCAGATGTGAATATGATGAACTGTCATCAGAACCGATACATCATACATCATCATCGTGTAGTTGAGATCATATGGATTCAGAACAATCATTTCCAACTTAGTTTCCATGCGTAGCCAATGAAGCATGAAAAGGTCACAACAATTGTGACATTTGCAGAAACTTTATTGATACCAGAATTGTGTTTTCAGTTTTCACTAGAATACGGCTCTCTCGTTGGGGGTATGTGCTCTGCTCTTTATACTGAACATGGCGTTGGCCTACCTGCCAGTTGAAGTACATGTGGCACAGCTTGTAGGTGAGCCGCTGCATGTGGTCAGGCTTCAGTCCGCTGGTGTCGAACACGACGTTGTAGTGGGTCGGGGAGACGCTTCCATTGCGGACAGCCTGGCTCACGATGTAGAAGTCATACCTGCAAACCAGGGCTGCAGCGGTTAACCACCACTACCAGATTTTACTTGCCATTATAAGGCGTATTAGCCTAAGCAGCTAATGACTTTCCACAGATCTGATGGTTCAGGAAGGTCTGGTTCGCCCCCATTTACAACTATTTCTACACAGATCTGATTATAAGGGTTCAGATTAAGACTTTCCATATTCTTTTAATTGAAACAAGAACCTCTGAACACCTGCCTCCCTCCCTCAGGACAATGCTAACTACAAGAAGCTAAAAACTTACCACTCTGGACGGGTGACCTCTGAGTCAATGACGGTGCCGGGGGGGGGGTTGGTCACCTTGCCGTGCAAGCGGGCGAAGAACCTGGTGGCGATGCGCTTGTTCACCACCACCACACTCAGCTTGGGCCTAAATGAGCAGATAGAGAAGCTCCATCAGGTGGGTGAGCTTCCAAACTATGACCATTAACATCAGCTGGTGGATTACCAACATGTCATCCTCAGATCAGAGGAGGTTCATAGAGCTGAGTCTGTTACTCGGCTGAAAAGAGTGTCTTGTACTTTTTGCGATTATAAACTGTGTATATCTTCACTCCTGATGAAAGGAAATCTCATGTCCACATCCTAAAGACCACTGCAGATAAAACTCAATCAGCTCTCTTCTGCCACGGTTTGTAAAATCACTATCTTCACTCAGCCGAGGGCTTTTGACTAAAGAGCACAGTGAAGAAGCTGAATGTGTGTTTCAGTGTTGGCTCATCAACATGGTGTAGTGTGTCTGTTTACAGAAATCACACAGCTTTCAGTGTAAGTTCATTTTAAAAGGAAATGAAAGCATTCTTTCATTTGTGAACATCCATGTACATTATTTTAGTTTTTACTGTCTGCCCTGACACTATAAGATTATTTACATTGAACAGGTAAATAATGGTGTCCTAGTGTCGAATACATGTGATGTCACCTTTCAAACAGTCACTCACATGTAGTCCTGTCCCATTTTCTTGATGCAGTCCTTGATCTGTGCCACCTCATAGTTGACCACGCTGGACAGCTGGCCGTCTCCAACTCCGTCTCGGTACACAATGATGCGCGAAGGCAGGCACTTGTTGAACTTCAGGTAGTCTCCCAGGGCCCCTGGAAAACAAACACAAAGATGGAAAACTTTACTTACCAATGCTGAGATTCATGTGTATTTTAAAAGATCCCCTCCACACATGTAGAACAATTCTCTGATGTGTGTTTGATGTGGTTTTTGCATCAAGTATAACTACATTAAAGAACTTAATATGCCGTACTCCTTTTCCCTTTTTAAAAATTCCAGAACAAATGAATATGATTTTCATCACAGCAGTTTATCTGTTTGACACAAGCTGCCTCCTACGTCACTGTGGGGTCCCTTCTCAGTCAATGAACAACGGAGGCTTTAAGTTTCCACATCATGTTTGTTTGCTGAGTACTGGACCAGGATTGGCTCCTAACTATTGCAGTCCTGCCTCTTAAAAATCTGATTTTCAATGAGCGCAGAGAAAATGGACACTTGGACCAATGGGCGTGAATACAGGTTCTCCTACAGCGACTCTGCACGTCGTCCTGACCCTTCAGGAACAAGAAGAAAACATTTGACTGGTGGGGACTTTGTAGAGACAGAGAGGGGTTTGTGGCACAACTTCACCTCCTTCACACAGAGAAGGGAAAAAGGACCATAGGGCAAAAACTCCGGCAACACTTGAAGTATTAGGAACAACTTTATTATTAGACCGACGCGTTTGGGCTTGTGGCCTTCATCAGGGTCATCATAAAACACATTGCAAACAGCATTTAAAAAGGGAATGTATGAAGCAGAAAAAAATGTAACCAGAAAACTTACCAGTTAAGGCCTGACTCAGTCCATCCATGATTTCTTGACCTTTGTGCTGCAGCACACACTTTGAGTACCACCTGGACACAGAAATGAGAACACAGCTTAGCTGAGATAGGGAGGCCACCATAACAAATACCTGTGCACATGGTGAGCACAAGCTAATTCACAACGGACCAAATTATAGCACGTCAACACCGAGGCCTTCATGAGACAGATTCATGTCACGGTTTACAAGTGGACAGCAGTAAGTCCAGGTGTGCAGCAACCATGACACATAAAGGACACATGTGACATCCATTTGGATTTCTAACGGGGGTCTCTTACCTGCTAAGGTGAGCAGCAGCTGTTGATGAGCACAGTTTGGACTGATCTCACCACTGAACTAGTCACCAGAACATCCTCAGACTAGGCCAAACTCAATTATTTGGCCCTTCTTGTTAGTTTGGTAAATGTTCTACATGAAGCCATTTCTCTTCTTTGTGTACAAGATGGTGTCTGTCTTTACGTACATATTTCTTTGCATATTTCTTTGCACATAGAGCAGGGAGGTGAGATCCGCTGGCTACTTGTGATGGTTCACCAGGACAGATACTAACACCAGGTGTGAACAGGCTGTCTGCTGTAGAAACTAACCTGCTCATGGTCGGGTTGAGGCTGGCTACCAGCGCTCCGATGGACCTTTTCCCAGCTGTAATGTCATGGTAGCAGTCGATGCCCACAATCATCAGATGTTTGAGCTGCACAAACAGGTGGGACACGTTAAAATACAACACGTTCTAGTTCTGTGACAAACACCAAATCAGTTTTCATTTTTGTAAACCGTTGGGTCTTTACCCCGACCTTCTGAACGGACTCAAAACTTTCATGGACACCGTCTGCCTCTCCTGTTCTTCAGCTTTCTACACTGGCTGCACTGGTGTGTGCATGACTTACGGGGATTTCCACACTCCAGAGCTCTCCTCCCATCTTACAAGCCATCTGCAGTACAATCTTGGTAGCCACAGTCACGAGAGCCCCGGCTCGATTCAGAGTACGGGACAGCACGCACTGGCTGGGAATGGGGCGGTCCACACAGAGGTACTTCTTGACGCTGTCGTACTTGTCCTTTCTGTTGCTGGAGAGGACCACCACCACCTGACAAACACAAATGACTGGTCTCATACGTGCAAGCGTGGCGACAATGCACCGATGAAACAGTAACAAAGCTCAAACTTGTGGAGGCGACCTGCGTTTCTGTGTTTGTGTTCCATGTATTCAGACACTAACCATCTGTGTTTGGGGTCCAACATTGTGCTGCAGGGCTCTGAGGAGAGACCCCTGATGATCCTCATACTCGACCCTGAATCAAAAGGACAGACTGCTTTATTTTTTTAGCTAGCTGTACAAAATAAAGTGGCAACTGAATTAATTAAATGTTTTCTAAACGATGGTCCACAAAGCACACAAATGTGTTGATGCAGACGAAGGGTCAACATTCAGGGAACCATTGTGACTAATTTCACTTCTCTTATCACAGGCGGTGCAGAAACCCGGTTTTTGACTGAAGGATGTTAAATGTTAGAACTCACATGACAGCTGTCTGCATGCGGACACCCAGAGGCTCGCTCACTCTACGGAGGGTCTGCAGGAGGGCCCGGGCTTCACCGCTGTTGCGACGGGTGTAAAACAGGATCCAGTTTTCCAGCGGCGGAGCACTAATCAGAGGCACCCCACGCATCTCTCTGGCCCAGTTAGCTGTTACGGGGTCGTAGTCATACTGGGTGACACAAATAACTACATTAAACTCTTAATTAAGATCACATGAATGAATCTATTTAATTCATTCCATAATAACAAATTTAAGCAACCAGAAGAATCCCATACCGATCTTGGACCCTGGAAAAGCCTCTCCTGTGGGAGGACTCTGCCGGTCACATTGAGGAGTTCCTTATCAAAGCTGAGTCCCCACTTATCCAACTCGGCCTGAGCATCAGCGTGCCTGTGAAACAAATTTCAGGATTTAAATTGAAGCTTGGGATGAAACCGCCTGAAGAAGTTGACAGAACAGTTAGCATTTTCACTTCTGTGCATATAAACACACTAAATGCACAAGCTGAGGACAACTTCTGGGTAAAACGGTGAAGAGCCTCGTGATCGATGACAGGAAGGAGGAGGCAGTCATGAAAATGTTTGTTAATGATTAAAAAGCCATTTATTTTACTCTAAATTAAATACAAGCAAGGTTTTTAATAAACAGACTCCTTAAATCTTTGAACAGCAGCGCCCTATTGGAACAATTTAAGAGGTTGTTTTACTCATGATTGTTTCCTATTAAATGAAGAGTTGAGAGAAAGACAGTTCAGGCATCTTCTGCTCATCGTCATGACAAACCAAAGTGAGTGGGTGAAGTTTCTTCATCCAGATTCTTATCTTCATGTCCTAATTTTACTTTCCTCTGCATCTTAACTGATATTTCAGTTCCAGACACAGAAGGAAATAGATACAGATGTCACTACATTCATTTGCTGCTGCAGTAGAGCAATGGTTGCCCCTGCTGCAAAGAAGGGGGGCTGTTTGCTGCACTTGATAGCGGTACACGCTAGGTGGCAGCAGAGATCTTAAATCCTGAGTGAACGGTGTAAATGTAATTGCCCAATGCCCAGCAGACAGTCATTCCTTACAGTGATACACCCACAAGCTGTTTGCCAGTTAAACTCACACGTGTGAAGCTGTGTATTGTTGTTTACACAACCTCAAACAAGATACAAGTGAGATTTGTATTTTCTTGTTTACTGCCTTCAGTTTTCACGGATTTGGAGAGAAGAAGCTTTCCAATAAACCAGTAGCAAGAAAGCCGCTCGTGTCTTTGATTGATTGAATTTATTTGGTAGAAATTCATATAAACACACAAATATAGATGAATACTGAGGATAACACATAAAGTATAACATGGGATCATTATTTCCAACGATCCCAGCGATCCCAACGAACCAAATGTGGGACAATGTGGGACACATTACCAATACTGAGAAGTAGCCTGAAATTTAAAATAATGTCCATCTAACTTACAAAATAAACAATACATTACGCAGGTTACAGGTTAGGACCGTAGCATGTTTAAAACTTTAACATACTTTTGTTATCGTATTAAGTTTCACTGTACTTATTGTATTGAGTGATAGTCTGCTTGTACTCCTATTTCTATCCCTATTTCTCTCTATTTCTATAACTTTTGAAAGTAGTTGTTTTTCATGTTTTATCAACAGTGAATCTGACTAAACTCAGCACAATAAAACACAGCAGACAGGTTGTTGACGTGGGGATCTATTCTTTGAAGTATTCTACTGGTGTTGTAAAAAGGTGTAGATCATGTGGGCATTTAATAGTGAGGGCGAGCCCATAGTATATCCTAAAAAAGAAAAGTAACACATTTAGATCACGGAACATTCATGCATTCAAAGTCTGATCCTACCTATATTTTCTCCTACAGCAGGTATTAACACATGACTGATATAATATTAAAGTTATTCACACTTGACATGTGGACCCATACACTGAAGATAATAGACCCATATACTAAAACAAAAGCAGTAGGCATTATTCACATCAAGTCTTTCAACCCTCCTATCCCAAATTAAACGACTGCATTTCATAAAAATGTAGGCATAGAATAAAATATGACGAAACAAAACCTGAAGCCACAGAAAAATGTTGTGTGTGTTTTTGTCACTTTGGAGTTGGTCCACTGGTGTTTTTAACTCTAAGGCATCATAGACGGTGACAGGTTTACCTGCGCTTGACCCATGTGTGTGTAATTGGATTGACAGCCCCACACACAAACCCCGCCCCATGTTGAAAGGCCTCCTAGCTTTCTTCACAGCCATTGGATAAAAGCCCGATTTTAGAAAACGTCTGTCCTGATGTGTTGACTTTTCAAAGCTGGAGCTAATCAAAATGCGGGATGCGGGACAAGGGATCAAAATGCTGTGCAGTCCCGCACAAAGCAGGACATCTAGTCACCCTAACTGTATGTGTGAATTGCTTCTCATTTGTAGTGACACTAGCAGCAATCAGTAAATCATACCTTCCCCACACATTCCACTATTGTCACACTAATCCTGGGTGTGGTAAAGAGATCCAAACTGCATACTGTAAGATCCAACTAAATGATAACAAAATAAGGTCTCATTGATTCCAGTCGGTAGCCTGAATCAAAGCAAACTTTATTTTTACACCATTGGTACTACAGGCTGTCAATTATTATCAAAACCAAAAAAGAAAAACAGAATGTAAGATCCAGTTAGTTTGCTGCCATTTCAAATATGTATTATCGACTTCATAACAAAAATACACATCTAGCCTGTGTATCTGCTGTCTCTGGACAAATAGCTTGTTATAACGTTGTTTAAAGGCTGATTTGTGCATTACAGGGCCGCATCTGGACATATTTCCTCCTTTTGGTGACATATGACACCCGAAATTTATCCCAGAGCAAACCATCGTCTAGATCACGTCAAAAATACATGATTTCTGGACATCTGTAACGTCTTCTGGACGTCCCCATTTGAGTAAGAATGACAGGTGTTTATACGTCTATTTTTGGATACTTTATCAGCGTGGCCTGGGACAGATGCATGTTGTGTATGTGCTACAGCTTCATCATCCTCGTAACAGATTGGAAGAACAGTACCACTAAATAAAAGAAACCATCTTCCATCTGCACTCTAATTGTAAAAGGTGGTCTTTTAATAAAAAACAAAACAAAACCCCCCCGCTATCGAACCAGAACCCCAGCCCACAGAGAAGAATACTCTAAAGCATGTGTGAAGCACACGGTCTCTGTCAGAACAGGAAGACGAAGGAAGGGAAGAGAGAAGAGTGTGCAAGATTAATCATAACCCCCTTTCATTATTGACGTGATCTGGACGATATCATAAAGTGTCAATTATTATCAAAACGAAAAAAGAAAAACGGAATGTAAGATCCAACTAAATGATGATAATTATGCAATTATTATCTAAATGAAACTCACACTGTCACATTGTAATATTAATGGCCTCGCTTATCGCTCACCCTCTCTACGACTACTCTCCCCTCTCCCCCCCCCCCGTCACACTAATCCTGGGTGTGGAAAAGAGATCGAAATGTAATGTCAGTTGTGACAAAACACAACACATCAAAAATACATGATTTCCTGACATTGGTCACGTCTTCTGGACGTCCCCATTTGAGTAAGAATGACAGTTTTTTATACGTCTATTTTTGGACGTTATATCAACTTTATCAGTGTGACCTGGAACAGCATATCCAAGTTGTGTATGAGCTACAGCTTCATCGTCCTCTGGGAGAACAGTACCACTAAATAAAAGAAACCATCTTCCATCTGCACTGTGATTGTTAAAGGTCGTCTTTTAATATATATTTTTAAAAAACAACAGTATTGAACCAGCGATTACCCACGCCGCACGCCAGAGCAGAACCCCAGCCAACAGAGAAGAATAGCCCAGAAGACGAAGGAAGGGGAGAGAGAAGAGTGTGCAGGATTAATCATAATCCACTTTTATTATTTACGTGAACTACTCTACCATCCAAGGACAAACTAGTCATCAGGATTTTCTAGGCCTTGAACACACTTCTATGCTTCCAAGTGTCGACTGGATGACCGGTCGTACACTGCTGCGTCTGCTCGGGCCCAATCTGAGCTCATTTAAAGGGCTACTGCTGCATTTCTGGCCACACGTGAACAGATAAAACAGGATGCATTGATTAAGTAGGCGATCATCCCCTACCTCTGTATATTTGTGACAAATCTTTTGAGGCGTCCCTCCCTCTGCTCTGGGTTCAGTCTGGTGTGGAAGCCCAAGTCTTTCTTGATGTTGAAGTCACTTCGCATCTTATCAGCCAAGCCTGTCAAACAACCAGATTCCATTTGAAGTTGATACCAGACTAAGAGGTTCTGTCACCTAGAACCACAGAACCGTCTTAAGGCCCGTCTACAGATAGTACGCATCAAAACTCTGACATGACCCATGTGTGAGAAATAACCTCTTATACTTTTGATACAGATGTTACAAAGGAAGCAATAAATGTCTGTAATGTCAGCAGGTAAGGTGCAGAATAAGATGTAACCTGTTAAGTAGCACAGCTCTGGGATGAGCATGGCAGGGCCAGGAGGAGGAGCTCCAGCAGGACTGAACCTCTTCACATGGCTGACCAGCAGCATCTGGTTCCCATCAGTGATGTCCAGGCCATATTGCTTAGAAGAGAAAGCATCAACATGTTCATGAATAAGGGTAATATCACACAGCCAAACACTGCGCTCTCTCTTACAAGTATTCACCTTAAACTGAAGGAGTTTGAGTCCATTTACTGCTGCATTTCTAGTTTCATTTCTTCCTTTATCATGATTTAGATTTTTTCTAGGTTGCATTTATGCCTTTTATACTTTAGGTAAAAGGCTTTGAATGGCCTTGTTGAAATGTGCTCTACAAATACAAAAGAGAGCTTTACAAAAACAAAGAGCTTTTTCCCATACATACATTTATTTGTGCTGTCCCGCCACACTGGAAACATTGTCCGTAACATATTTGTGTTTGTTCTCCATTTTGAAGCTGTGCGCCTCCTCTTGCTGGCTCGCCCTCTCACACACAAACACATTGTGTTCCTCTAACAGACTTTGCCCAGTCAAGCTGCAAAGACATACTGCCACCTAAATGAACATGCTTCTTCTTTTTTTTGGTCAGAGAAAACGACGCCATCTGAAATGGATTAGCTAGCAGACAATCTCCCCTCACTCGACCCCTACTGTCGACAGACAATCACACGTGAAGTGCAGAAACAGAGATCCTGTGGTATGTCCCACCTGTAAATGCACCAACTGCTGTTGAATGTCTGCCTAAATGCTGTCGTTTTAAGTAAGTACACTTCATTCATGCAATGTCATTCAGTTCCACATTGGTGTTGATCAAAGTTTTGGGATGACTTAATAAAATATTCAGCTGATGATGAAATTAACAGAGCAGTGTTTGTAACATTTACTGGAATAAGAAATGACCTATATACTGGAAATAGGTCATTTCATATATTTTCAGTAGATGAAACCAAGGGTTTTGGATCGCCAACACATTCACCCCTCAGTACGTGTGAATGCATGACACTTACTTTAACTGCCATAAATATTATATGTCATTGTTTCATATGTTTTTACATGCATTGTTTATGGTATGTATTTTCTGGGATATTAATTTGTTAATATAACACCACGTAGGAAGTACACTTATGTTCCGTGTTGCCCGGGGGAAAGTTTTAGTTGTTGCATCTCCAAGAGCGCACATGAAGCGGTGGAAGTTAACTCTGCGTAAAAGGACTGCGGTGTTAACAGTGATAAGTGATGCCAATTTCCTGATTTAGTTACTAAAGTGGACTCATTCCCTCTCGGTCGTGTACAGCCAGCGAGGTATGTTAATTATAGCACGTTTGTATTTGTCGTGCACGTTGTTTGTATGCTGAGTTTGTGCTATAAACTGTAAATGCATTTCATGGTGCATATGGTTATATTTGTACAGTTCGACGGTGGATTGTGGATGGTGATACTTTCCGAAGTACCAGAAAGACAAATAAATCCATCAGTGACACACGAACAGCGGCGTCGTGTATTTCCTGGAGGGAGTGATACTTACATTCTTGAAATAGTTCTTGAAGGAGATGTCAGAGTCTCCCTTCTTGAATGTGTTGTTGGGAGTGTGATCCCAGGCAATATCATCGATCCTGTAGGTTTTGTTGTTGTACCTGAATAATTGAGGCAGCAAGAGAAGAGTGAATGTCTACCACAGGTATGAAATGAGGTGATGTTACATGAAGGCACATTGAAAGGGATGACAAATGTAGAGCTGATGAACACATGAAGATGTAGGCCTGTAGGCCACGATGATTATATAAGTTACCGACTTATCGATATATAGACGTGAACCAACAGAAGAAAACTTCTCTTATCTTTAGCATTTAACTAGCTATTACTTTCCAACAGGCTTGAAACTCATTTGCGCTGCTGCACTACTTTTAAATGTTGTGTTTTACTTGAATTAATATATTCTGTGTATCATATTCTTATTTCAAATTTAATAATCTCTCTTCATCCTCACTTTATTTTTATTCTGATTCTCATTCCTCTTTTTCTGCATCTCTATCATGATCTACACAATTCTTTGTGGGACATCTGATCTGACATATCAGGTGTTACTGCGACAGGCCTACAAAGACTTCTACATACTAATCCAACAGAGTGAGAGACGTGTGGTTCCTACTTAGTGAGAACTATAAGTCCAACGAGCTCCTTGGTGCAGGTCTCAATGAAGCGTTGACCTCCACACTGCTGCCTCAGGTTGATCATGAAGTCGAGGACCGTCTCGCTACGTAGCACCTTGTGGCTCACGTCGGTACACATCATGATGGACGTCTCATAATGCAAGATGGTGGTGCTGTAGCCCGGCCATATAGTCAGTCTAGAACAGAGGGGACAGGCTCGTTTGAAAGAAACAGTTTCTTTCCCATCATGAACACAAGTTCAGAGCTCTGCTACAGCTTCTCACAGGGTTAAAACCTGTCTGTAAGGACAATAGATTGAGCCTTAAAACACCAAGACAACTCCTCAAAATCAGAAACCCCTTCAACATTGTTCTTCACATTATCTAGTACTTAGAGGATAGCAAACCATCAGGTAGTACAGACCTCATATCTCATACAGTACCAAAGTGGGTTCATTAAGCTGGGCTCACACTACAGGAGATTTAAAATCACAACCAATGGGTATAAAGAGACACAGAAGGATCTCCACAGATTATCTTTTCTCAAATGTTAAACATGCACACAATACAAGATTCCAAAATAACGGAGCATCACAAGCTACGGGATTTCATCAAGATTCTCGTGTCTGAGGGAACAATGAATGCACCACGTCACGTGATCTATGGAGAAGCAGCTGTGCAATGCAAACAAAATGACTGAGGAAGACAACAGTCGGCCTACTTTGTATTGAGAAAACAGGAAAAGAAGAAACAGCAGCCGTCTGTCCTTCAGCGAGAACTGGAGGTTTAACGTTGGTCAACTACTGAGCGGCTGTGGCTCAGCGGTAGAGCGGTCGTCCACTTATCAGCAGGGCGGTGGTTCGATCCCCAGCCCCTGCTGTCTTCATGTCGAAGTGTCCTTGGGCAAGATACTGAACCCCAAATTGCTCCCAGTATCTGTTCCATTGGTGTATGAATGTTGGTGTGAATGGGTGACTGCTGGCTTGTGTTGTAAAGCTTTGAGTGGTCAGTCAGACTAGAAAGGTTCTATTTAAGTACAGTCCATTTACCATTTAACAGCAGTATGCTAGCTAGCGTTAGTTTGCTGTTTGCTTGGCAGCTTTCTCTCTCATTAGCTATTAAGATCTTGCTCAGAAAATACTGACTTTTATCTTTCAGATTTTAACTCCTAAAAATCAACCATGTTTGAAAACCGGGGCCGGCTCCGACCGTCCACGAGTAAATCGGGAAGCGTGAGACTGGATCTGTAAACTTCTCAAACTACCAAACTTCGGCTGAACATCAGAACCAACCAAAGTTCCAGACCACATTTCTCCTCCGACTGTCGGGAGGAGTGAAATCTGCTCGACTCTCCTGACCCCTGCTTTAAAGATCATAAATTGAGCTTTTCTGAAGGCTGCAGAATCATCTGTCTGTACTGTTGTTTTCACAGTTGTACTGGTTGATTAGTGTAACATAATGACCTCATTAAGAACTTCATGAGGCCAGGGTGAAAAGGGTCAACCTACTGTGGGCAGTTTTGGATGTGAAAAATTCTCAACATATTTAAAATGGTGTAATGAAATAAAAATGTTTATATATTGTACTGTCAGGTTGTTTTAGACACCCCGAGGATTCCACTTTCACAATACGCTTTACAATGAAAACAATGGAGAAGCAAATGTATTTACTTGTGCTGTGGGACTTCGAGTGGATCCCTGGGGTTGTAATAGTTGCGTCCAATTTGCTGCATGTTGAGGATTCTCAGGATCCTGTAGAAATGAAAACACATCATTTAAGAGAAGTTTCCAGAGATCCAAAATGCTCTCACCACATTTAATGATGCATATTTACATAGATTTACTTTTATTTAAACATGCACCATCCATAAGCACAGTACACTTGTCACAAGACATGTTCAGCACTTAAGGAATGTTACTTATTCTTTAACAGACCTGAAAACTGGAAAATGTACCTTTTGAATATGACGTTGTAAAACTGAAGGCATGCTGGAGAAGAGGGGGGGGAGTTCATTTGTCAGGGTGACGGTTATCTGAACCTCCTCTCTATTCTTAGTCTCACTGTGGAGGACAGTCTCCTAAACACCAGGTCAGACATCGGAGCACAAGGAAGAAAACCAACATTTGTCTGGAGGGAACAACATTTACACAACAAACACCAAACCTTGTGCAACACCCAGTCTACAGCTCGCACACACTAGAGTGATCAAGCGATTCATCTTCTAAAACCCAAGCTGTCATAAAACATTTAACAGCACAATTTGGTATTTTTTCTCTTCAAATCAATATTTCGAGTTGTGCATCTTCATTCTGTACGTTCTTCTAAACACCTGAATTATCACATTACCTTGTTGTGCAATTTGTGGGGCAGAAACAGCAGAGCTCCATCAAAGCACCATGCTGCACCAAGTGCTTCATCATGCTGGAAGAGGAGGGCACATCTCAGACGATGAGACTCCATTTCTGGACTGAAGCCAACATGGTACTGATACAGAACCCACTGAGGGCGGGACACGATGCGGAAGTAGTTTGCAGTCAACCGAATTGCTCGCCCACTTGTTCCTGAGGAAGTTCACACACAATTGTAGAGTGACTTATAATTGTCACCACTAATTATAAAGTGTACAACTGCTCTGTGTGTGTGTGTGTGTGTGTGTATGGGGGGGGGGGGGGGGGGGGGGGGGGGGGATGTCATTTTCAAATTAAGACAGACCAGCCTTTGAGTCCTTAACATGCCCCATAGTCTGCCTGGTGAAAATCCCGACATTATGAAAATCCCAGCGACGTCCTCCTCTTTCTCCCAACTTCACCTGCTGAAATCCAGCTGAAAACTGTGTGACAGCTGATAAAAACAAATGAGGACTATCAAAACCCCATTATAGTCCTGAAAACATATGATAAGCATTGGGAATGTTTTAGTGCCTGGTAAGTAAAATTAACCTTCGCAGTGCAGGTGGAGTCGATACGACCTGATGAAGTTCAGTGTTTGCCTATTTTCTCTTTTTGAAAGCACTGCCATTCTTAACTTCTCAAGAGGGTGTGGACAATGAACTTAATGATGATACATTTTTAAGTGCATCACCCATTTTAAATAACGTTTTCCCAGATTTTCAAAAGTCAGGAATGATCAAGATCATCTAACAGAAGAAACAAATGGATGACTTTGTGTTTGACTGTACCTTCTGTAGGAAAGGGTCCTGGAGCACCCTTCTGCCGCCCTCTACCAGCCCGCTCTGCTTTTTCATCTCCCATCTGAGGGGCAGGGCCAGCACTTGGTGACGGTCAATGTGACTCAGGCCATTAGTTTAAGAAGGTGACGATTCAGACAATGAGGTGACTCATGTTTATGATGCTGTTCGGAGCATGCATGTGTGAGTGAGAGGGGTTGTTATGACATTAAATCATTTACAAATTAAAATCCAAAACCAAAACAAGCAACTCCTGACATTTTTCTAGGGTTTTATTATATATTAAAAAAATAGATTATGCAATGATTAGGAATCTGTACAGATTAGATTTAGAGTTCCATTCTGGGGAATCATCTTCTTTTCTCATTCCACTTAACACTGAACCGATTGACCAGGAAGCCATGAGTTTTCACGGGTTGGAGCCCCATTTCTCGCTGTCGATGAGTGCCATTACCTCGGCCTCATTGGGTGTGCGTCTGCCACAGTGATCTGTAATAGACCTGTCAATTCATATCAGTTTTATTGATATAGCACCAAATCACAACACCAGTTATCTCAATAATAACAACAACAATAATAATAATGACAACACCAATAATAATAATAATATCAATAATAATAATAATGATAATAAGTTGGAGAGAGTGAGTGAGTCTAACAGGCAGAGAATTATTATGGGGCGGCTGTGGCTCAGGGGGTAGAGCGGTCGTTCACAGAACAAAAGGTCGGTGGTTCGATCCTCAGCCCCTGCAAGTCCACAAGTTGAAGTATCCTTGAGCAAGATACTGAACCCCAATTTGCTCCCCGGGCGCCGCGTGTAGTGGCAGCCCACTGCTCCTCAGGGATGGGTCAAATGCAGAGAAAGAATTTCCCCATGTGGGACTAATAAAGGTATCATTATTATTATTATTACAGAGATATGCTCCAGTAGATACTCTATTATGCCTTCTACAATCTCCAGGATATTGTGTCTGAAAGACCAAAGAGATACCTACCAACAATATGTTTGATGCGCTGTTCCACTTGCAGGCGCCTCCACTTGGAATAAAATTTCCGGCCTTTTCTGTAACCATGTCCATGTCTCCTTGGGAAGGGGCTGTGGCGTTTAGAGTAACTGGGAAGTCCTCCAGAAAACTTTCCCAATCATCTGGAGCTGACCTTTTTACTGCTCGGCAACAACAGGAAGAAAACAAACATTTGTGGTGAGGTCACTTTTCAGCCATGTTTGAAGCACCAATGGGAGCTCTAAAAATGATGGTTTTCTGACAGCCACCACTTAAATAAAGTTTTTATGACACATCAAATCTGGAAAGAATTGCATTATGTTTTTGAATGCAACGAAGAGCACAATTTCCCTGGGTCCACCTGGAAAGTTCATTTGTAAGGCAACTGGCTTTACATTAAAGTTTTTACCAGAGCGGTTCATCCGCCTCCCAAAGGTGTCCTTGTCTGGATGACACTCGCAGGGGAAGGTTTGTGCATCAATGCACCACCTGAAGAAGAGCAGGTCTGGACCAACTCTTTACAGAGACCCAACAATCTGCCATGAGCAAGAACATGGAGACAGTGGAGAGGAAAAAATCAATTTTAACAGGCAGAAACCTCGAGCAGATACAAGACTCAAGGTGGGCGGTCCTCAGCTTTGATCGCCCGAGGAGAGAGATGGGGCAGATAGATGGGGAGAGAGAGAGTGAGGGAAAGAGGGAGTGAGGACAGTGACACAGACGTGCAACCACAATAACAATAACATCTATCATAATAGAAAGATTACAATTTGTAGTATTTATAATAACTACTACAACAACAACACTGATAATATTAATAATTAATTAATTTGTCAAACTCAAACATGGATGCACTAAGAATGATGAAGGAAACTCTCACCTGTGCTCCTTCCTCCTCCTTTTCTCCTGAATCCTCTGAACCCTCTGGAGAGTTAAGCTGTGTTAGAAATAAAAAATACCTTGTTTATAATTCAGTTTTCTCACTGATATTTTTGTACCATTGTAATAGCAAAATGTCACATAAAGGCTGGTACAAAATGAAATTGAAGCAGCCTGAAAAACAGCAGCCTGTCAGAGAGTCTGTAATCCATGCCACGAGGTCCAAGCTCACTTTGAGCTTCTCGGCCAGCCAGAGTGGCTGGACGGTGTGGAAAGCAGTGCAGAAGTCAAAGAACAGGTCCTTGCCCTACTTTGTGGCTTCTCCAGGTGTGTGTAAGCTCTGTGAATCAGGTAGATGATGCTATCCTCCACGCCGATGTCACCCTGGTAGGCAAACTGCAGCATATCAAAGCGGTTTGCCCCCAGGGGTGAAATTGGCAGGAAGGAAGAGTGTGTGCTGATCACTGTTGACAAAGGGGACACGGGAAAAAGGCTAATACCCTCAACTCCAAAACTCCTATAAACTGTGACAATTCTACCTCAAAATAATCCTTGTCTGTTCTTACACACACAAAACGGTTGCAAACACTGATTGGCTACTCCTTTTTACTAGTCCATGTGACCTCCCTGCTTTTGTAAGTGAGTGGACTTTAAAAGAACTTTAGCCTCATGCTTTGTATGAAAGGTGCTATACAAATAAAGTTTATAATAATAATACAGTCATTTCTGTTATTATTCTATGTAGGGAGACCGGGGATGGTTGTGATATTTTTTTCTGCTTTTAAATGGTGGACATGCTATCTCTGCAACTACACTCAGCATCTGGTCCGGACCACAGCACCCCTATAGTGTTAATGACCAGTGGTCCGTGGACAGAGCACTGGATTGGCTACAATCCTTGCTGCATTAACATGTAGACACATCACTTCTTGTCATTTCTTGTATTGTATTTTAAAAAAAATATTATTTCCCCTCCTCCTGCTGTGTTTTTTGTACACTGTGCTGCTGCAATACTGTAAATTTCCCCACTGTGGGACTAATAAAGGGATATCTTATCTTATCTTCTCTTCTCTCATTCTGTTACCTCCAGTCTCTAAACATTAAACAAACATTTTCCACAATCCATTTCAGGACCAAAGTTACAATTACTAGTGTATCTTTTTAACATTTCCTAAATGATTTAATCTTTTAGTGATAAATCATCTTAATCATCTAACTTCAGTTTCATCTAAATTACCACATGAAATATGAAAATGTTATTCTTTTAAACACGTTTTTAACTCATCTTTTTAAACTACCACGTGAACTAGGCTTTCATAGAGATAACAAACATTTAATCTGCACACATCTTTAAATCAATGTTAAAGGCGACCAGTCAACGCTATGGCGGAGTGATACGGTATCAGGCAGCTAGCTTAAACACTCACGGAGTTAGCCAGAAACTTTCAAACACAAAATATATGTCTTACTTTCACACAAAAACAACAACAACATGAAATGAACAGTTCCTGCCGTGCTTATCATTTCGTAGTGCTTCGTGGACAGTAATTAATTACCTTCAACAGGGAATAGTAGCAGATGAAAGGACGACAACACGCAGCTCTTTCCTTCACTCATCTATGGACGCAACATGGACTACGTGGAACGCACACTATTGGAGGGCACGGGTTCATAATCTGTACGCACAGATTTACAGATGGATTTTGTTTTTTCTCAACTGACACTAGGTGGGCTCCTTACTCTGTATTGAGTGAGGAAGAGAAGCCTGATCTCACTACCTGAGCCCTAAGGCACTACTAACAGATCCACGAGCAATTAACCCTTCACTGTCAACGATCTGCATTACTGATCTGCATTCCTCTTTACATGTCTTACTGGCTGCAGTCTCGATAGTATCATCATACATCTGAAACCAATTAGAAACTAAATGTGCTGACGCTTGAGTATCACAAGGACAATAATTACATTATAGTACTTTTGACTGAAAATGAAATAATATTTATATCCGTCAATCCTACGTAATGAACATCACGTGATCAGAGGGGTGTGGCACTATGCTTCCTCAGCGCACACCAATTCTCAACAGACGCCATTTTCACGGATTTCCGACGACATCCTCCAGGTAAGAGCTTCGAGTTCAGCTTTGCAGATGCATCTGTGAAACTAAGAACAAAGGATTAGCAAGAAATTACTTGATATTTGGAAAGAAATTGACTTCGGATCGGTGGAACAGAAATCCCTGCGGTCGTCGGAGCTGGACGTGGTTCAACACCGGTTCCTGAGCACAAGGAGTATAAGACATATCGCCTTTGATATGCTATTGATTTGTGTACAATACGAGCTGTGTGCTGCCCGTGAATTCATAAGTGCACTTTGAATGAATGAACTGATTTACATTATCGCTATATCAGTAGTGGGCCAGTAGCAACTGCAATGCCAAATTGCTAAATGCTAGTTTGCTAGCCTCTAGCGCATCTTTGAGCTGTCTGCTAGCTCATCTTGATGCTTGATGCTCCGCTAGTCTGACACCTACCCTATTAAGTACAAAAGGTCCTGATATTATCAGGCACAAATGAAAACAAACTGGTTTTGCAGTCACGCTTTGATAGCGTCACACACGATATGTGAAATTGTAAACAGATGATCAAAACAATAAGGTGTTTTGATCTGTCTAACCTTGATAATGATTGTCTAAAACACGGATACAAACAGAAGAATGACACAGGGACGATGTGAAAACAGTCAAATATATGACATTTAAAGCAATACCAAAAACTAAATGAAGAGATGGCGCTTTGTTTGATTCAGTAATGTGACATTAACTGATAATATGGATAAAGTACTGGAAATGATCAGATTAAAACCATGTGTGTGAAGGAGCTTAAAGAAACGTTGTAATTTAGCATCATCCTGCTTGTCCTGATGCTCACTTAGATACTGGAACTGTGGATGTTAGGCATTAAATGAAAGCTAGGTAAATTCTTTATGGATAGTTGGGCTGAAAGCTGTATTACTCATTAAAATATTGTTTTCATCTGGTGTTTATCTATGTGTCAAGTATGTTTGCTGAAATATCTGCCCTTGAGTTATCCAGATAACAATGTATGTATTTGCATTTTGGAACATGTAGAACTGATTGCTGAAAGTCCAATTTTCGCTGTTGTTGAACATTATGTACTTCAGATGCAGAGGTGGGTAGTAACGAGTTACATTTACTCCGTTCCATTTACTTGAGTAACTTTTTGAAAAAAATGTACTTCTAAGAGTAGTTTTACTGCACCGTACTTTCTACTTTTACTTTAGTAGATTTGTGAAGAAGAAACGCTACTCTTACTCCGCTACATTGGGCTACACTTGACTCGTTCCTTTTTTTTTACCATTCATTCTACACATTAGATATGCTTTATTTTTGCCAGAGAGATGCCGCCACACGACTGTGTTTCACCAATCAGACGTAGCCATGCAGTCACATGACCAAACTGTGGCAGCATAGCGGCACAAACTCCTCACACGTAGCAGACAGGGAATGAAAAAACACATGAAAAATGGCAGAGGAAACTGTCTCCAATGCTAAAACTGCAGAGGATGAACACCCCTGGCCTCATATACAAAGCATGTTTCACTTACACACAGTGCAAAAGAACAGCTATATAATGCAGTGTCTTCTGTGTCTGCCAAAACAAACCCACATTTCAGCATACAAAAAGTTAGCGTCTAACCTGAGGAAACATGTCGCGGTTAATTCCTTTTTTGCTGTGGTTAGGTGGACGTTATTCTTGTTAGGTTACAGAATCCCAGTCTTAAAAAGGAGTCTTTCATATAGACCCTTTTAGTGTTTGTTAACATTTCGTTAAATGGTGCCATAAGCTAAGCAGACCACAATACATTTTCTATGGAGGAATGAATTAGCGTTAGCTACCAACTATCGCAAATTATGAATGGTCAAGATGGTTCTGGTAACATTTTTTATTTTATTATTTGGAAATAGCAGAATTTGCACATTATTTTATATTTTTGTCTGTGATCACATCATTTCTAAAAAATAAATCAGACATTACGGTCAAACAGTTACTCAGTACTTGAGTAGTCTTTTCACCAAATACTTTTTTACTCTTGAGTGATTTTTTGGATGACTACTTTTTACTTCTACTTGAGTAATATTATTTTGAAGTAACGCTACTCTTACTTGAGTACAATTTTTGGCGACTCTACCCACCTCTGTTAGGATGTCAAAGTTTTACCCATCTTTGTGTGTTTTTAGATGACATCCTAACTATATTCATTCAAACTGAGCTTTTCGTTGTTTGGAAATTGTCACATTGTTGTTAAAATTGCAAATAGGAGTGGGTGTGCCTGCTATATTAGTAAAGTACACAATTGCGGCACCTGTGACACTGAAACTGAGTGACTTTTTTTATCCCCATGTATGCTGGTTACGCCATCCATTATGAGCCGACCCACTGTAATGTCTTAAAAATTAGGCCTGGGACAGTATGGCCTAATTTAGATGTCTGTGTGAGCTCTCTCCTGGTGTTCTGGCTTCCTCCCACAGTTCTAAAACATGAAAATATAGGTGAATTGGTGACTGTAAAGTAGCACGTGGGTGTGAATGTGAGCATAAGAGGATGTGAATCCTGCAAAGGATAAGCGATTATGAAAAAATGGATGGACAACGTGTTTACTTCCTGATTTGATACCGTCAAAGATAGATAGATAGAGATTTTGGAGGCTTTATTTACATGCTTTGCCCCAGTATACTGTGTGTCAAACCATTCACTAGTGTCCTTAAACGTAAAACATTGAAACATAACCGGCAGATGAGATAAATCATCTGCAGCCTTTTTATTTTGAAAACTTAACTGCGTCAATTAATCAATTATTTTGAAATGTCCTGCTCTTTGAGAATTACAGATGAGAGGGAGGCAGAGACAGTGATCTGCTCTGTTATTAATGTGACATCTCCAGCAGTAATGGTGCTGAATGAGAACCAGCATAGTAATAGACAGAGAGGGTCTACTGGAAAGCAAGGATTTGTTTACCAGGAAACAGTAGCTCATATTTGCAGCCTCTCGACAATTCCAAATGTACTGATAAGTCTTTATTCCGGGCTACACTTCTAAAATGTCATGTTTTGTCTCTATTGCAGGTCTGGTCGGCTCGCTGCACAAAGGAAACACTGCCTGCAACCTTCAGCCTCGAGTCAAAATCACTCAGGAGCAGTAGCAAGTGCAGCGTGTCAGTGCGCTTCTGGTTTGATTCATTTCCAGCAGCGACTTCATCCTCAAAGATGAAGTTGAAGGAAGATATCAACCCCCTGCTGCTGCAGGTCTTCCGCTCCGTGGTCTGGGTCTACTCCGTCATCACCTTCATACCTCGGTACTTGATCTCCGGAGCTGACGGTAACTTGGAACGGGCTCGTAGGATCAAGGCACGCTCGGTCAGTGGACACCCAGCAGGGCCTTACAGGGCCATCGAAAACCAAGACAAGCTGGTGGTGTGGCTGCACCCTGGGTTGGACACCTTGGACAAGATGTTTGAATACGCTGTGGGGAGGTTTTCGCAGAGAGACTGCCTTGGCACTAGGGAGGTGCTCAGTGAAGAGGATGAGCTCCAGCCCAATGGCAAGGTTTTCAAAAAGGTAAGAGACTCTTAACTATTAACTCTTGCACACTCAGTTATTATTTGCTCAGCCTTAGTCAGTTGTCAAGACAAGGAAGGATATAGTACTGCTCATCTTATTTAGGCTTTAAACTGTATGAGTAATGAGGAGAATCTTTGGATTTACATTAATTTATCTAATGATGGTGAGACTGATGTCTAGCAGAGCAGGAGTGTGCGTTGCACGACAACAACGTACCTCTTTCAGATTCAGCAGTGTCAGTAATTCACATTATGCTTTTTATATTCTAACACAGAACAGTGTTCATGTTAATTCCTCTGTGTTCCTACAGACATTAATGCATTCTGTTGACATTCATTATTTCTTTCCAATATATATTTATTGTGGTCACATTAAAGCAATCAAGCCACAAAAACAACAATGAAAACAGAAGGAAAAGCAACAGAAACAATCTAGAAACAAAATGAAACGGAACATCTTGGCTCATAGACACACATTTACAAGAACAGAATTGATATGATATACAAATAAAAGAAACAAATAGCTCTGAGGCAGGTTTCACTCAGATCTATAGTACACAAACCCTCTTGCAAGAATGGCAGAGATATCTAAGCCACTCTATGACATAAAAGGCTCCTATATTTTGTGAAATACATTCTCTTTGCCATGTAACATTAACGTCGAATAAATGACACATTCGAGTATGATCTCATGCCAAAGTGTTTTAGACGGGACTTTTTCTGTGATCCAGTTCAGAAGAATGCATTTTCTTGCACAGAATGTGAGCATTTTGTCCAGTTTCCCTTTATATTTATCAGAATGGAGGCATTTGATATCCCAAGTAGCATGCACAATGCATCACACTCTGTAGTAAATGATAGAATCTTATCAATTTCCCGCCTTATAACATACCAGAATTCCTGTATTTTCCTGCAAGACCACAGGCACTGGTTGAGACTGGTTGAGTTTTTTTCTCTTCTATTTTGCACTATTTTGGGACGTAGTGGAGAAGAATCAAGATTGAACTTATGGTGTTGGGAGGGGGATAGATGGACCCTATGTAGAAGCTTGAGTTGAATTGCTTTCAGGTATCATCCCAATCATCATTTCTGATCTACATTAAGTTCTCTTCCCCGTATTTCCTTACATTTATTATTGACTAAAACTATTCTTGTAAAGATGCTCTGAAGATACCCAGCACTTTAGAGTCTTTGCAACCTGCATCACTGTCCATGTTGTTTGGCTTAGTGTGTGGAAAAATCCTGAATACTGCATGTGCGTGTTGTGTGTAGGTTATTCTAGGGAACTATAACTGGCTGTCGTACGAGGAAACCTACCGTGCAGCAAAGTGTTTCGGCAGCGGTCTGGCAGCTCTCGGCCAGAGGCCTCAGTGTCACATCGCCATCTTCTGTGAGACCGGAGCAGAGTGGATCATGGCAGCACAAGCTTGCTTCATGTACAATTTCCCACGTGAGTGACACACAGACTAATGTGTGTTTGCATACAATGTGAGACCTACTGTCAAACTGAACTGGATTTGAATTTGGCAGTTGTGACCCTGTACTCCACCCTCGGCCCCACGGCCATCGCCCACGGCCTGAACGAGACCGAGGTCACGCACATCATCACAAGCAAGGACCTGCTTCAGAGCCGTCTCAAGGTACCTGCCTGAGCCATCTGTCTCCTTTTCATGTCAGTAGGTGTGTTTGCATAATTACTCCTTCTCCTCACTCACATTTCTCTCTGCCTCCTCCATCCAACTCCACATCCCAGGCCATACTGTGTGACGTGCCGAGGCTGCGGTATGTCATCGTAGTGGACAGCAAACCTGCAAGCTGGCCAGACATCCCCAGAGGCATCATGGTCTACAGCATGGATGCTGTGAAGGAGATGGGTTCGAAGCCTGAAAATAGTGAGTATTTGTGCAACGTGATTAAAAAAGGTTTCTAATTTTGTCGGGGAAATGAAAGTTGTCAGGAAAGTTGTCAGGAAACAATTTCCTAAAACATATTAACAAAGAACACAGTAAGGAAACACAGTACACACTTGATATCTTTTTACTTGCAAGGGGAGACAGACACCAGCAAAGGAGCTCGGTGAACTTCCCCGCTGATGCTGTCCCTGCATTGCTGTTTTATTTAGGTGGGCTGGTCATCACACATATAGGCATACATAGTTTCACGAGTCTTTAGCATGAGTCATTGAGTGATTTACACACCATAATCAAAGGAAAGTGATTTGCACATCATAATCAAAGGAAACAGGTTAAAAGAAACAGCGTCTTTCGCTTGTAGTAGATCAAGTGGACAGCAACAGATAGTACTCTCTGCCTGCAGTGGATTAACTAGACAGCTGTGCGGGGGTGTGATTTCTGCTTTCTATCTAGTGGGCATGCAGTTTCTGTGCAGCTACTCTCAAGGACGTCCCGCTCTACTACGTCTCATAATTAGAGATTGAAATATCAAACTATATTGAAAATCCTTATAATCACACAATATATGAAAAATGATAACTCACATCACACAATATATAAGAAATGATAACTCGCATCACACAATATATAAGAAATGATAACTCGCATCACACAATATATAAGAAATGATAACTCACATTCAAAAATGATAACTTATATACAATTATCCTAACAAATCCCTCCTGTTTATCATTGATGAATGTCATTTCTCACATCCAATAACACATCTCTTTACAGTTTTCTGTGAAATCTTCATTTTTATAACACCTTCACTCAATTTACACTTGGAGGTTAGTTAGTGTCATCATACTCATCCTTTATAACAGCACCTGTATGGTTCTTCAGAAGATCAACATAAACTAGAATTTGGCTGCCTCCTGGAGGTTCAAACGTTGCTAAGCAATTTGATATTGCTTCAGAATATATAGTTGGACTCTCACAGTAACCCTGAGGTAACCTAGTGTAGGTATACCTTTGTCCTTTGTATGTGAATGCAAACCAATATTGACTATCAGGGTGGAGAGGAACAGAGAAGAAGGCATTACTGAAGTCTATCACAGAGAAATATTTAGATTTTGGTCACATACTATTTAATAGTGTGTGTGGGTCAGGAACATTGGGTGCACGCTGAATTACAGCTTCATTTACCGGCCTCAAGTCCTGAACCATCCTCCATCCGGGTGATGGCGCTGCTTTCTTTACAGGGAAGATAGGTGTGTTGCATGGTGAGTCAGGGCACGGAATTAGTACGCCTGATTTTAGCAGGTCCTTTATTACTGGTTCTATGCCTGCTATTGCATCTGGTTTTAGGGGATACTGTTTAACTCTAGGTCTGTACTCATTTTTTCCTTTTATTATCACAGGTGGACAATTAATTATTAGTCCTGCATCAGCAGCTCCTCTGGACCACAATGTCTCTGGGAGACTTTCAAGCTCACTTTCTTCCTCTACAGTGAGAAAGTGATCTGATCAGCTGTTATTTTTGTCGATCAGGTGGGTGGTTGGGTGGGTGGTGACAACCCAATTTAGTTTCTTCATTTTGAATTTTGTACTTTTGCTGGTATAAATACCACTTTCACCCTCAGGTTCCCAATCTGTCACATTCTCAGTTTCCACAGCACAATGTCTTATGTCTTCCCACCTGCCGTTCTCGTCCTTTGAACAAGAAACATGTGGTTTGGCACCCCAGTTCATTAGTTTCGCAGCAGCCTCTGTTACAGTTGCGCTGCAGAAGCTAGTATTTTTATGCCAATAGAGCTTAGTGAGTACACATTTCTGGGGACCCAGCCTCTTGACCAATTTATCATAGGGATGGTCTGGTCCAGGAACTTGTTTATATCTTAATGTGACATGTAGTTCCTCTGGCTTCATGAAATCAGCAGTAGTAGCGACTCTAGCTCTAACTTCTTTCATTAGTTGTTGGCTAGTGTTTACAGGATCGTTAGATGGTAAATCAAGTGTCCAGTAGTAATGGGGATCGTCGGGGCTGTTATGCACCATTATTTCTGCCTCATTACATTGTCTAGCCTTCATTCCTCCATCTCGGGAGGGGAAAATGCCAATCTTTAATTTCTGCATGATGTCCCTCCCCAAAAGGTTAAAGGGACAATTCCACGCCATCACCATTGAAGCATATGCTCTATCACCTGTTTTGGGATTTTCTATCCATATGGGACAGGTTAATTTCTTTATCTCTACTTCCCCATTTGCTGATCTGACTATGATGTGCTCTTTTGATGGTGTAATTCCTTCACATTGTCTCAGCACTGTTTTACAAGCTCCTGAGTCACATAGGAAGATCATTGGTTTTCCATTTATATGGAGAGTTATTTCTGGTTTGTGGTTTGTGTGGCTTATGAAAATGTCTTCCAGATCTAAAAATTCATCACATATTATCTCTCCTTGTTCTTCTGAGTCATCTCCTGCAGGGTGTTTTTTATACGAACCCTCCCAGTCACTTCCCAATTTTTCCCATGCACTGTTTGTTTCGCTACCATCTAGTCAATCTTCTCTTTCCCTCCTTCTCTTTCCCTCTGGGCACTCTCTGGCCCAATGTCCATGCTCACCACAGTTGTAGCATTTATCCCTGTCATCACAGTTGTAGCGTCTATCCCTGTCTTTCCTTCCTTTCTGATTTCCCTTTGCTTTCCCTCTCCAGTCATCTTGTCTATAGCCACCTTTCCCTTTCCATTTTCCTCTGCTCTCCTGTCCTTCATAGAACGTATCACTGCTTCCAGCCACTCTACCTGCAAAATCCTGCCAGAATGCACCTGCTTCTTTCTTTGCTCTCTTTTCTTTTTCTACCTTTTTGTCTGTAGCTACCTTTTCTGCATGGATGGCATGATTCATGAACTCTGCAAGGGTTCCTGAGGTCAAATTAATATAGTGCTTTTTGACCCACTGTTGTATTTCTGTCCTTAATCCCAGTAATAGGGCTTGTTTTAATTGTTGTTGGTATGCTCCATCAACATTATTATCTTCCTGCAGTCCACTGTTCTCTTGGAATACCTGCTCAAACCTTACTCTGAATTCTACGACTGTCTCTCCTGGTCCCTGTTTACACTGACCAATTTTCCCATAATCAGCTCTCCTTCTGAAAACCTCCCGTATACGGTTACATAATTCTGTGGTTCTGTTTCTTAACAGCAGGCTATCATATGCTAGCGGTTGGGGTGGAGCAGCACCGTCCATGGGGTTCCAGTCACCTCTCACTCTTACCCAGTCCATTTGTAATGCAGTCATGAACACCTGTTGTGTTTCCGCCCCATTTAAATTGTAAGCACGTTGTACTTGTTTCATATCTTGACAGAATTTTTCAGCGTCTGTTTTGTATGATGTCACGCCTTCTACGGCTTTTCTTTTACATCTTCCTGGGTCCATGTTCTGTAAACTAACATGGTTGGGGGAAAAACACCGTTATGTCCATCGTCCTGTCCTGCCTGTGGGTTTGGTACTTGTATTAAGGGATAAGCGTCACAGTTGTTGAGGTCTATTTCAGTCACAGTCTGTGATGGACTAAGCAGTCCTCCTAAAGTGCTGCTCCAATTTAGTTTTGATGTCTGTTTTGACCTGGTCGTCGGAGGTGTATAACTCGTTCCAGCGGCGGCTCCCAATCCCGTCAATTGTGGGTAGAGGGAGGCCGTCGCTGGGGAGCGTACAGTGTTGTAGGATGGAGGAGACCCTGTAATGAGGTCTCGTGCATGCTCCTGAGGAAGCTGCTGAGGGGTCGGTCTGGCCTTTGTTACCGCAGTCTCATTGTCCTCAGTTCTGGCCATTGTGCAAAGATTAGTCTTTTCTATTTCAGTCTTTTTCTGGCCATTTTTACGTTTATGTGCTTCAGCCAACCATTTCCTGGCATGCTGTAGTTCTGTATCGTCAGTCTTCTTATTCTTTGTCTGATTTTTTAACCGTAGTACCTGGACTAGTGCCGTACAACTTGGCACACTTAACTTTCCGTCAAAGTCATGTTTTGTCATCCACTTTTTAACATATTTGTCTGATCCAGGATATTGTTGAATCATGTACTTAACATCCCCGGATACTTCAACGTTTTTACTGTTCCCGCTACCCGTGATTTTACTCTTCCGTTATTTGATATAATATAAATACCAATGAATACACTACTACCAGTATAATTATTGTCCGGACAATGGTCGTTATTTTCTCAGACTATTCTTGTATTATTTAATGCTTGATGCCTGCTAGTGCGTCCACTAGACTTGCATCCTGCCCACAATTTCTAATAATGTGAAAATTCCCAAACTTTGGAACAATATACTAGAATATTACGCTCTATTTAGAATAATTATCAAATTATTTATAGAGTTTATATTTTTCAACAATTGTTCACTTTCAATCTATCAGTCATAGGTTACAAAGCGCGATCAGAACACAAGAGAATTCTCTATGGACCACAATCCACTCTCAGTAAGACAAGCTTCTAGGTCAGACCTGTTGTCCGATCCGGTCTTACTCTGGGGGTTCTATCCCGAGAGAGAAAAGCGTTTTAGACTCTTTGTTCTTCTCACCTAATCTCCTAATGAGATGAACTTCAGTTTACTTCAACAGACGACAGTTTTACGTTGACACCGTGAGGTTTCCAACTGCCCGCTGCTTCAACTGAATTCACTCCATTCACTCATGCAATTTGTTTACTTCAGGTAAGGACAGGGACTCTAACAGGGACGCTAACCCTGGACAGGGACTCTAACCCTTTTATCTCTACAGTGACACCTCGGCCCCTGTTACAACGAGACAGTAAACAACCAGAACTCTATCCCTGGATTTTAACAAAACAGTGTCATACCTGCGATCTCCTTAGTGGTTCTTTAACAAAAGTTCGGATGCCTTCAACCCGGTCCTGAGAACAAAGCCCGGTCAATCGGCCGACGCAGAATTCACTACGGCGGTCTTTCTCCGCGAACCTAGTTCCACGGGCTGTGCACAGTCTTCGATTGCCTCGCGCTGCTACATCAGGACTTCGGATATGTTGGCATCCGGCTCGAAGGACCAAGTTATGTCAGGAAACTTGTCAGGAAACAATTTCCTAAAACATATTAACAAAGAACACAGTAAGGAAACACAGTACACACTTGATATCTTTTTACTTGCAAGGGGAGACAGACACCAGCAAAGGAGCTCGGTGAACTTCCCCGCTGATGCTGTCTCTGTGTTGCTGTTTTATTTAGGTGGGCTGGTCATCACACATATAGGCATACATAGTTTCACGAGTCTTTAGCATGAGTCATTGAGTGATTTACACACCATAATCAAAGGAAAGTGATTTGCACATCATAATCAAAGGAAACAGGTTAAAAGAAACAGCGTCTTTCGCTTGTAGTAGATCAAGTGGACAGCAACAGATAGTACTCTCTGCCTGCAGTGGATTAACTAGACAGCTGTGCGGGGGTGTGATTTCTGCTTTCTATCTAGTGGGCATGCAGTTTCTGTGCAGCTACTCTCAAGGACGTCCCGCTCTACTACGTCTCATAATTAGAGATTGAAATATCAAACTATATTGAAAATCCTTATAATCACACAATATATGAAAAATGATAACTCACATCACACAATATATAAGAAATGATAACTCGCATCACACAATATATAAGAAATGATAACTCGCATCACACAATATATAAGAAATGATAACTCACATTCAAAAATGATAACTTATATACAATTATCCTAACAACAGTGCGCCGATGGAGGCTTAACACAAAGCCGATACCGTGATGTGCCACGCAGGACGGGATCAGCAAGACATCAAATCAGACTCGCCAACAAATGGCGTCGGTCGACTTCTCAGCAAACAGAAACTCTGTTTGTTCCATCACTTGATCAGTGTTCATATGGGTCCTCTTACAGTTTTATAGAAAAAATGTGAATCTACATTTGAATATGAACTTTTCCAAAATAATTGCTTCCCAAAATTTCCTTCACACTCATAGAAAACGGGAATAACAGAATGGATTGCAATAATTGAAACCATGGGCATCCCCAAGGGTGTCATGATCTCCCATGGCAACATGGTCGCTGGAATCACCGGCATGGCTGAGCGAATTCCTAACCTCAAGTGTGCAGATATCAGATCCACTGTCTGTCTGTCCGACACCATCTCTCCTCATTTGCACTCTCTTTGTGGAACACCTCACTAAATTGTCTTCTAATCTTCTGTTATTTCTGTGTCTGCAGTGAAACGGACACCTACATTGGCTACCTGCCGTTAGCCCACGTTTTAGAGCTCAGCGCTGAACTGGTGTGCATCTCACATGGCTGTCGCATCGGCTACTCCTCGCCTCAGACTCTAACCGACCAGGTCAGTCTACAAAGGCAGGCACAGACACGCACATCTTGTGGCCAGCAGGTTTCGTTTCAGTCTGCAGGTGGCTGTCCGTCCACCTTTTATGCTCATTTTCGATTTGTTCATACCAAAAGCTGGGCGTCAGTCTTGCTGGACCGGTGTTCGGACCTGACCTGGCACATCTAAGGACATCAGCTTTTTCTGTTGGTCGACTGTTTTTATGTCTGTAGCTAACATTATTGCACTGCCTGTCAGAGCAGCTTCTCTTACGCGACATTTCCACAAGTAAAATAAATATGGAATTGAATATGAAATTCCATCGTAAATCGTTGGTCCTCCTATGCAGTCGCACCAACATCTTTGGATGAGCCATGCTAGTCTGAAGGCACAGACTGCTAAAAAGGTGTTGCACATTTGACAAGAGTTGGACATGTAGCGTTACAACATAGAGAGGATGAAAAGTTTGGACCAGCTGACAGAAGAAGACAGCACAGAAAGAGGAGAAAGGAGATGGCTGAGACATGCAGCCAAGCAAAGGATTCTGCTAGATGTGAAGCCCTGGAAACCCTCCAAGGAAAGGATAAAAAGAAAAAGGATGCTTGGATGATTTTTGGAGGGAGGAGGATACTTCATCAAATTAATGCATGAAACAAACAAATGCCATGAGTTTGTCCATCATCTCTACATCAGGTTTCACTGAAGTTTGGCCAGTGCTCCTTCAGTTATATCGTCTTCTTCCACCCTCTCCCTCTGCAATGATTTAATGGCACCTGATTGAAAATAATCACCACCAGCTGTTTATCTCGATGAACTAAATCCTAGTATTTGCATAAGAAAGTGGATTAAAATTGTATTAATTAGTACTTTTCTCTTGCCAATTTGCCAAAAAAGTGTTGGTATGATATTAAAATGTCTAAAACCTCTGACAGAATCCCAGATGGTATGTGAGAGAGTGAATAAATGTAACGTGAATAAAAGTGAAACACGTGAGCTTTTTCTGCCTGGGTCACGTGAGATAGATTTTCATCGGCAAGGGTGGGTGAAGACAACAACTCCCATGATCCCACGGGACTTCACAACATCACCAGACTGTGACTTTTTAATTGTCTTTATTGGAGTATTTCTAGTGTTAGAAATGAAATAAGTGCGTTTAAGTCCTCTTTGTCCAGCTGAGATGGAACTGATGAATCACGCATTTCCTTTATCCTTTTAAAACTGGTTCCCCTCCCTCAGCAAAACATTTGTAGGCTTTTGATAGTGTCCTTTAAAATGTCTTCCATTCAAGGTTCCTATGGTCACGTTTAAAACCCTGTTTTGCTTCATTTTCAGTCCGCCAAGATAAAAAAGGGCAGTAAGGGTGATACCAGTGTGCTGAAACCTACGCTAATGGCTGCTGTACCAGTAAGTCTTTGCATCACTGCACACATCCATAAGTCAGATTTATAGAATAACGTTATTTATCGTACTACAGCCAGACCTTCATATAAAGTCAATGAATAAGAGACTGATAATGTCAGAGGTGTTGGCTGAGGGTTTTCTCTGCTGGTGTTTGTAGGAGATCATGGATCGAATTTACAAGAATGTCATGACCAAAGTGGAGGAGATGAGTAAATTCCAGAGGACCCTTTTTGTGCTGGCTTACAACTACAAGATGGAGCAGATCTCCAAGGGCTACAGCACGCCTCTCTGTGACAGGTGAACACGCCTGTTCCCGTCTATATGAGCCGCTTCAGTTCACGTCCGCTTACCTCTTGATATCTGAGCAGACACTGACTTCTGTTGCTAAGTCATCTGTGTAATTATGGGTTAACACTGAGCTTCTGGAGAAATTAAGTTTACTCTAGCATATGAGATTCATAGCATAGCATTTTATCTATCCGTCTGTCCGTCTGTTCTTTCTTTGGTTGTTTCTTTCTTTGGTTTGTTCTTTCTTTCGTTCTTTAGCCAGAAGGTCTTTCTGAGATACAAGATCTCCTCTTCCAGGGAGTCCTGGTCAACTTGGCAGCATTGTTTCAAAGAATAAATTTTTTTTTAAAAACAGACAATGTTTACACCATAAAGCACACACAATTTAAACAAACCATTCAAAGGAAGAAATAAAACAAGAGAGGCAAACAGGCCATACCAGAAAACAATCCATATTATTGATATTGTCTGATGATTCTTCACCAAAATCAATATCTGGATGACATATAGGTTATTGCCAATATCGTAATATTCTGAATGGCTTTTGAAGTCGTCGTTGGGGTTGATGTCTGATCCACCCCCTGCCATCATCTCCATACTGTGTATTTTACATTTTTTGTCCTCCGCCCCCCTTAGGCTGGTCTTCAAACGGGTGCGTGCGCTCTTGGGAGGAAACACGCGTATGCTGCTGTCTGGTGGAGCTCCGCTCTCACCTGCCACACAGCGCTTCATGAACATCTGTCTGTGCTGCCCTGTGGGACAGGGCTACGGCCTGACTGAGACCTGCGGAGCCGGCACCATCAGTGAGAGTAAGAGATGGCCTTTCTTTAAGGGAAGAACACCAGGAAAGTGCAGTGGGAAATGACGAGAGGAGCAAATTAAAGTATAAATAATATTTTTTTTTTCCTGGGGTTTTTTCAGTGTGCGACTACAGCACAGGTCGGGTCGGTGCTCCACTGGTTTGTTCTGAGATCACACTGAAGGACTGGGAGGAGGGTGAGTCAAATGGCAATAACCCAGCTTAAGGGGAGGCAAACAAAGGCACGGATGTTTTCTTTCTAATCAAGCTTGTGTTCCCCTAGGTGGATATTACACCACTGACAAACACAATCCAGGGGGGGAAATCCTGATCGGCGGTCCCAACGTAACAATGGGTTACTACAAAAGTGATGCCCGGAACCGTGACGACTTTTTCGTGGATAGGAACGGCCAGCGATGGTTCTGTACCGGAGACATTGGAGAGTTCCACCCTGATGGATGCCTTAAAATCATTGGTAAGAGATCCATGATTTATGTATGTGTGTGTGGTACAAGTTCAGCATCCATGTGGATTATGATGCAGGTTCTATTTCCTTAGACCGCAAAAAGGACCTGGTGAAGCTGCAGGCGGGGGAGTATGTGTCTCTTGGAAAAGTGGAGGCCGTTCTGAAGAACTGCTCTCTTATAGACAATATCTGTGCCTATGCTAACAGGTAAACCGCCTGCACACACTCTGAATGTGTTGAATCATCTTCCCTTTAGGAAGATTTTCTTTAGCCATAGTTTGACTTCTCCCCATTAAGTGGTGAAAAAATTCAATGCGTGGACCTTTTTGTGCTCTTTTTCAGTGACCAGTCGTATGTAATTAGTTTTGTGGTGCCCAACCACAAGCAAGTAATGACGCTGGCGGAGCAGTTGCATGTGAGGGGCACATGGGAGGAGATCTGCAACAACCCTCAGATGGAGAAGGAGGTCCTTCGCATCATTACTGAGGCTGCTGTCGCAGGTAGGCGGAAAAGGCCTCTCTGTCTTCACTTATATTCATCCTGGTAATGCTGAAAATGTGTGATCACAGTGGTGAAACCGGCAGTACAATCACTGTCAAGTTATTAGCTTCGATTTAAGGCCCATTTATGCTTCCTGTACTTAGGTACCGTATACGGTCTATCCGTCAACACTGATACAACCATAGGAGGGCAGTGAAGTGTCAAAAGTTTCGGCAACAACAAATATGGCGCCTGTCAGAAGAGGTTGTGATAATGTACCTAGTAAACACAAAACTGCAATAACGATGTACTCGGCGGTGGTCTGTGAGGCCATTGGGTACTTCGAGACTTGAGGAAGGAGAGTTTTTTCATTTTTTCACTTCACTGTTTTCTTCTTCATTGTGTCCGTACATATTTATCGTGCCTTGCTTGAACTGTCGCTACACCGCCCTCAACCATTTCCGGTAGTATTGCTCCATTTCGTCCTACTCATTCATATCGGTAAGCTCTCCGAAAACGTACACGATAACGTACAAAATGAAAGCAGAAGACGTACGGAAGACTCCGTCCATCTCCGCATCCGTCTTTAACATAGAGCATAAATGGTCCTGATAATGTTTGGTCTTGTGTTAGACTCGCACTCATGTTACACCGTCTTTGTCCGTCTCACTTCTCCCCTAAACAGCCAAACTTGAGCGGTTCGAGGTCCCCAAGAAGATCCGTCTGAGCCCCGAGCCCTGGACTCCAGAGACCGGCTTGGTCACCGATGCGTTCAAACTGAAACGCAAGGCGCTCAAAACACACTACCAGGAAGACATTGAGAAGATGTACGGTGGGTAATAACACATAGACACATAAAACAAGGAGCTCATAAGCTACTACCAGAACCACTCGGAGTGTGGTATACATATATACATATGTATATATATATATATATATATATACGTATATACGTATATACGTATATACGTATATATATATATATATATATATATATATATACACGTATATATATATATATATATATATATACGTATATACATATATACGTATATATATATATATATATATATATATATATACACGTATATATATATATATATATATAGGCAGTCTGGAAAAAGAAGATTTAAGGGACATTTTAATCTCTATGTTAAAAGACATAAATGGTACCCTATGTAACATTTATGAAAGTACAATGCATCTCAGTGTATGTTATTCTAATGCAAGCCTAAATACAGTGGCAGGTGTGGTTGGGAGGTTTATATACAAACTACAGCAGAGAAACTGGATTCTTCAGACACAGACGAGTGAACCGTCCTGATGAAAGTCGCCGATGAGGAACAACATCAATCAGAGAGATGAGAAGAAATAAGACAACAGAAGCAAATTATAAATATATAAAAATATATATACGTATATATATACGTATATATGTGTATCTTATATACGTATATATGTATATACGAGTGTCTTAAAGCCCTCATAGACCTCACACGTTATATTAGTAACATGTTTTCATCATGGATTTGTTCATAAAAAGAGGAATTTATGGCAAGCTATTCCCTTTTTTATCAGAATTATAGATATCTTTAAATATATTTTGATATCAAGAAATTAATCAGATATCTGTAAATAAATATAGATATATTAAAATGATTCACGATATCCAGAAATAATTCAAGATATCATGAATTATCTTTAAGATATCTGAAATTAATTAAAGATATCTTGAAATCATTTTTGATACATATTACAGATATTTGTATAACAATTATAGATATGTTAAATATTTTGAGGCTATTTCAGTGGAGCCTATTTATGGTGGGGTGGCTGTGGCTCAGGGGGTAGAGCGGTCGTTCACGGAACAAAAAAAGGTCGGTGGTTCGATCCTCAGCCCCTGCAAGTCCACAAGTTGAAGTATCCTTGAGCAAGATACTGAACCCCAATTTGCTCCCCGGGCGCCGCGTGTAGTGGCAGCCCACTGCTCCTCAGGGATGGGTCAAATGCAGAGAAAGAATTTCCCCATGTGGGACTAATAAAGGTATCATTATTATTATTATTATTATGATATCTGAAATTAAATGAATAAATGGATGTATGAAAGTGTTTATTTTGAACATAAATAAAAAGACATAAGAAAACTGACAAGAGTAACAGTGTCTGAAAAGGAGTAGGTAGGAGTAAAACTCCCTAACCCTTCTCACTTCTCTCTTAACTCAAATATCATTTACGACGTCCAAAACGTATTTACAACCAATGACAAATATACAGACAACTATTCCAAACTATTTACATCAATAATTAAGTCCGCATCTATCTACTATTGCACCTAAGGGCACCCAGATTCACCCACTCAATTAATTCCAGACTTCTAGCCCGGACTTTGAAACTTTGTCTCCCAAACCACCAGTCGGATCGTTTCGGAACCTCCGTCCAGGGTGGGGGGCTTCCAGGGGCGCCAAACACGCCGGCAGTGGTCTACGACTCACGGTTGCCGAGGTACAAGTAATCTACTTTTTATTTTTCAAGTTCCGCACACTTTCCGATGTCACAGAAGGACGGGGGTGGTGTGTAATTAGCTGGCTTTTTGTCGTGTTTGCTTTTGAAATTCCACTTTTTGCTTGGAGTTACAATGCGAAGATTGTCCGGGTGCCCTTTAGTTTTATTTTAGAGAAACCAGGAGCAGCACATTTTGGCGCAACTCTAATGGTTTTCAACCATCCAAATCACAGGGAACGATCCTGATTCATTGTTTGCTTCTGTTTTTCAGCCAAGGCAGAGAAGCAGCCGTTTGAGAACCTGTACCAGCTGGGTTCGGTGCTCGGCAGCGGAGGATTCGGTACAGTCTACGCGGCCATCCGCCTTGCAGATGGGCAGCCGGTAAGAGCGAGGAGCCGCTGTGTTTTGGTTCCGCCACATGGCCGCGACTCCTAGCGTCGAGTTACACACGGCACGCAGCTGCATTCCCGGTTTGCCCTTTAAAAATAAAAGCGGTATAATTAGAGGTCATTCATGACTTTATAATAAAACAATATAATAGTTCCACTGGTTAGCTATTTTACTTTATTTTCATGACTTTATTTTTTATTACATTTCATATTTATGGAGTACATCAACTCCCAAAAAAAAAAAGATTAAAAAAATACAAGAAAGCAAAAAATAAACAGCAAAGCCTTGGGATATTTTATGTCTGACTAGAGCAAGGATATCCACATCAACACTTGAGATGTCCTGTAAACCTTTCCATTCCACTGTACCACCGTTCTTTGATGAATGACAGTCATTGAAGAATGAATATTGAATTAGTACACATATAATAAGGTCCATACGTTCGTATCTGTTGCACTGGTTTGCTATTTTAGAGATTATTCCTCAGCAGTAATCTTAAATTTCTTTATTCCAGTCTGCCAGTTTAGTTACAGACTGACATTTTCAGATCATCAAGATTATTGTGCGCAACAAGCACTCCTTTTTTTGGGTTTGTGCTTTTATTTGGAAGCTTGTGTCACTTTACTTCCTGTCTTGCTGTTGTCAGCTGTGTAACTTGACACAGCTCTGTACTGTCTAGCATGTGGTCTTTGTTTCACAAAGAGGAATGTTTTTTTATTTTTAGGCTTCATGCTCCCTATATGGAAACATAATCTTGCTGTTTTACTGTATGCTCTTTTGAAGCAGGAAGTGGATTCATGTTTAAAAATGTTTTTGGCACCATCTAAAAGTGTTGTGAAAATCCTCTTTGTTTATAAACAAAGAAATTATTCAAAGACAGAGGAATAAAAATGCTTCGTATTCCTGTTAATTTGTAAATTTTGTGTTTGCTGTTCATTTTGTTTGTTTCTTTACAACTAAGGAATGTATTCTGTCTTTCCAGACCTTAACATTGTATTTGCAAGTCATACATAACTGCATGGATGCTGTTTGTTAATGATGTTAATTTTATATGCAGGTGGCGGTGAAGCATGTGCCCAGTGACAGGGTGAACGAGTGGGGCTCTTTGGTGAGATTTACCTAAATTTTCATACTTAGATAAACTGTTTTATAACAACTTCCAATCAGATTTGATTACTAATTCAACTGTTATCAGTGAATTGTATAATTAAAAAAGGCGAGCTCATTGAGATCAAGAAATGTTTTTAACAGAGACCTGACAAATCAGTGTAAACACTTACATATATAATTAATAGTACAATACAAATAAGTTCCTCATTAAAGAACACAATTACAAGAACCTATGAGTATATTGTAATTTATTGCAATAGATATCTTAGATATTTAACTTAAAGCTCTTTCATAGAATGACAGCAATAAGGGAAGTCAGTAGAGCACACGCCTCTGTCAAGGCCCAACTGTCCTTTTTAATTCCAAATTCCAACAAGAACTTGTATGCTAACATAATGGCTGCCCTAAGGGTTCTGATAAAGTCAGTGTGAAAAACAAATTCACGGGTCTGCCTCTTGATCTGGATCGATGCCATATTTTGATGGTTTCTCTCATAGTACATGTCCCACCCTTCGAGTCGGTTTCATGGTAATCTGTCGAGTGATTTTATGTGCTTAAAGTCCAAAAATCCCTACTAAGCAGTGTTCAAAAATTTTCTTGCTCTCATTTGCTCGTTTAAATTTTCTAGACTAAATGTTCTCCTTGATCTCTCTCAGTGCGGTACAGTGGTTCCTCTGGAGATTGAGCTGTTGAAGAAGGTGAGCGGGACGTTTGGTGGCGTGGTGCAGCTCTTGGACTGGTGGAAGCTGGTGGACGGCTGGCTGGTGGTGATGGAACGCCCCGAGCCGGCACAGGACTTGTCTGATTACATCACAGAGCGTGGGGCTCTAGATGAAGGGGTAGCGCGTGGCTTCTTCCTGCAGGTTCTGGAGGCTGTGCGTTACTGCTACACCTGTGGTGTTGTCTATCGAGACATTAAGGATGAGAACCTGCTGGTGGACCTCAGGACCGGACAGATCAAGCTCATCGATTTTGGCTCAGGAGCCCTCCTCAAAGACACTGCTTACACGGACTTTGACGGTGAGTCAGATCAACCACTGTTTAAGAGCTACTCTGTTGGTTTGGCTTTTTAAGGTTAGAAAACAAAAAATCTGAATATGTCTGAAAGGTTTGGACACAATTAACAAGGAATGGGCCTTGATTTTTAAATACTTGAATAGTCATTCAATTGTAAAAAATCAAATTGTATTTTCTTGTTAGAAGTCTACAACAGCTGTGCACAATCATTAAAGGGCAGATAGTTGATTAGTACTCTAAGTGCAGAGTGACTGTCAAATAGTATTTTTGCTTGAAATCCCCATCCCTAATTAACATAACATTGGTGTGGTCGAACACTAATGTCAGGTGTTCTGTGAATAAGACCGTTGGTAATGATGACATCAGCGATAGCACTCTTGTATCGGCCTATCACAATGATTACATCATCACCTGATTGCCAGTCATCTGTGTAATTATGGGTTAACTCTGAATAGTCCAAGAGGGGCAGCTGCAATTAAAGGTGCAGAGAAGGGTCATGGGTTGTAGCGAGGTGACTTTCTAGCTAGCAGGTCAGCTTTGTCACATTTGATGACATGTTTCGTGTGTTTAAAGCTGCTTATAATCATTGTTTTTATGGGACACGTTTCAGACAGGTTGGGACATGTTGTTGGGACACGTTTCAGACAGGTTGGGACATGTTGGGACACGTTTCAGACTTGTTGGGACATGTTTCAGACAGGTTGGGACATGTTGGGACACGTTTCAGACTTGTTGGGACATGTTTCAGACAGGTTGGGACATGTTGTTGGGACACGTTTCAGACTTGTTGGGACATGTTTCAGACAGGTTGGGACATGTTGTTGGGACATGTTTCAGACAGGTTGGGACATGTTGGGACACGTTTCAGACTTGTTGGGACATGTTTCAGACAGGTTGGGACATGTTGGGACACGTTTCAGACTTGTTGGGACATGTTTCAGACAGGTTGGGACATGTTGTTGGGACACGTTTCAGACTTGTTGGGACATGTTTCAGACAGGTTGGGACATGTTGTTGGGACACGTTTCAGACTTGTTGGGACATGTTTCAGACAGGTTGGGACATGTTTCACATCGGTTGGGACACGTTTCAGGTGCGAGGTTTACCACATGATTGTATTAAGGATATTATTACTTCATAGGCTCCGGAACACTTCATCAAATTGTTGTTGGTGAACACAGTTTAATCGAAAATGATTGCATTCCATTTTTATTTATGCTAATAATAGCATTCCAACTTGTTTTTCAAACTGAGTGGATGGATCACATGACACTGTGCGCATGAAATGTTCACTAATAGTGATAGTTATCAGCTCCTCTGCTGCGTTTTTAGCTCCACTGAGTCATTCAGACACTTGGGCCATCATGCAACAGCGGTGAAACTACTTCCCCTCTATGTCACCCCTTGTTGTTTTGGCATCACTAAGTAAAAGATAACTGAGATCAAGTAAAAGATATTTTTAATTTTTTCGGCCATTTTTGCCTTCATTTGATAGAGACAGGAAATGAAGGAGAGAGAGTTGGGGGGAAGACATGGTTACGGGCGGAATCGAACCTGCGCCGACCGCTAGAGGACTATAGCCTATAGCTTCCATATATGGGCGTGCTCTACTCACTACCTCTATCTGCGCATCGATACTTTTTTATTTTAACATCAGAATTTATATTTACACTATTTTAGTGTATTTTAGTTTCTTTCTTTTTGTTTTTATTGAATTTTGTAGCTATTTCCCAACATGATGACCTGAGTTAAACAATGAAATCATTATGTTAACATTTTAAAACCTCTTGATAAATATAGTACACACTCTCTTTCCCTGTGGTATTCACTTCTCTGCTCTTAAATAGCCAGAAATTGTGTCCAATAACTTGTTATGCTGTCAGTTTTTGGCCAATAAATCCACTGTTTGTTTTTTCATTTTAGACGATTGACAAAGTTAGAAAAGTGGATTTCATTATCAGTGTAAAACAGTTGCCCACTTCAAAGACCTGAAAATGTATTATTGCTGCCATTCTAATTGTGATTGAGGGCTTTCTCATCCAATCCCTTGACTGTGAGATCTGTTTAAAACAGAAAGTCTTCATTCTGACCGGGACTTTCCGGATGAACCTGGACCCACACGGACGTTACAGCGACGAGGACCTGTGGAGGGTAGCTGATGAGGTGAGGCTGTCTTTAAAAAAAATCAATAAAAAAAATCAATCAGAGGTCATGAACTTTGATTTTTATTCATTAGTCATAAGATTTTCCAGCAGTTTTCTTTGGATTTTATTTTCATGTCAAAAGAAAATATTTGATAAGAGAATCTTTCACTGACATCAGGCTTATCAAATGCTTGTTGTTGGTTTTTTTATTAAATGGATAAAAAAGAAAATTAAAGAACTGAAAAATGATATTGTTATTGTATCTATTCAGAAAAAAATTCAGTTATTGGCAATAATATTGAAAATTCAAGATGTAGAGTTCACTTCAGCATAATTAAGTATTAAAATGAAGATGTTGGGTCTTTTAATGTTTATCTTAACCAAATCAAATCGGCTCAGATTAAATCCCACATTCTCTTTAAAAGATGTTGCTTCAGAAGTGAACCTGACCTCTGAGATTTTAAAAACCCCCACAAACCTATGATGGTCAGTGGGCTGAAATCTGTCCTGTGTCCTCAGGTGGGTTTGAAGTCGGTGATCGAACAGTTTCCAGAAAAGCTGGACTTTCAGCTGGAGGACGGAGGAAACGTGCTGAGCAACGGACACAAACAGCTGCTGTGTCTCGCCCGCTCCATCCTCAGCAAGGCTCGCATCCTGCTGCTGGATGAACCCTCGGCCTACCTCGACCCCATGTCAGTATTAATGCACTCAGTCAAATCTGGGTCTATATATGGGCTACTTTTTCTAGGTTTGTGGGTTTTCTTCACAGAGGAAGGGAAGGTAGAGATGGGATTTTTTTTGTGATTGTCTAACTAAAACATAAATGGAACAAACACAATATTATATCATTATTATCAGGGGTACAGAAGATGTTGCTTGGTTCTCTTTTTTAGGTCACTGCCATCACTTGTAGCCACTTGAATTTGAACACCATAGACCATAAGCATGGAAGAGTCATAGAAGCCCCTTAACTGTGTCCTGTGCTGTTTGATTCACACTTAAATTAATTAATTAATCTCTCCGTTGTTAAGACATGGACACAACACACACAGTGGTGATACGCAAAAAGTGTTTCCTGTTCCAATACATGCTGCACATCTTTAATTTTGACCACCAGTTATGTGCAAAAATACTATCACACCTTTATATTGGATTCAAAATGTCTAAACAGCTTTAATCCTTATCACAGCACATTATAATGATACCTAAGTGTTTGAGAATGTATACAATCACCAGACTTCCTCTGATTAGATCTGATAGATTCAGGTCATATTAATAAGACCAGAGAGCTTTTTCATCCTGTCTCTCTGTGTTGCTTGCAGTCTCTGGTATATTTGTTTTAGCCCTCTTTAAGGTTTTGTGGACACATTAAATGCTTGTTAAAGAAAGGTGGGTTAGTCATCCAGGGTTTGTGTGTTTGTGGCGTCCTGAGGTCAGAAGTCATCCGCATCCAACATGTGTGCTGTTCCTGTCACTGCATATGGTGACAATCTGGAGCTCCTGACTTCCGATCATGTGTGTAACCATGTGTGCAGACAGTAAATGAAGCCTGTAATGAGCTCTCTGGTTTAACCTTAACGCATTTGTAATGTTATTTGGCCTGAAAATTACATTGTGGATGTTTTTTTTTACAGCTTTAGTACTTTGATACTGTTAAGTGTGGATATTGTATCATTTTCAACATAGTTTTGAAAAATAATCAAAGTATTGATACTTTTGATAGCTTTAGCCTCTTAAAAAGGTAGCTTTTTTATATAAGATGTTTTATACCATATATTCAGATGTTTAGACAGCTTCTAAAATTACCTTTGTTTCATGGACCAATTAACTACACTGACAAAAACAAAATGTAAATTTTCCTTTATTTCACATACTATAGAATCACTAGACACCAGATTCAATCATCCCTCACAGTTTTCATGTGCAAGTGTTTATTTTCAGGTGATAATGACAAGACTGAGAAGATATACTGGGCATGTTTTAAGAAGAAAGCTCACCAGATAACCCGAACAACTTTACTGGATAAAACTCAAACAAAGATACAGTATCGTGACACCATGTTAATCCCGCTTCTTCATCCAGGCTCCTGGTCTTTAGATGCAGCCAGACTTCCAGCATCTCGCCACTGATATAAACAAATAGCAAATGCAGGAATGAACATTTATGTATCGTTGTAATGGCAAAACCAATACATTTTGGTCTTGTCCTCCTTTATCTGTTTAATATTCTCGGTTAGTTTCATTTTCACTCTCTCACCTTTTGAATGCAATGAGCAGTCTTAACAATACAAGTTGACAACACATCAAAGTGTGTATGCATGCTTGGAATGAGACCATTTTGTTCATGTAAATCCTGTTGGAACAGAGCCAAACAAGAAAATAACCCATGTTTTGTATGTAGTCATTTTGGGCAGGTGGGGAAAAACATGCTAATTTTATCCAGTTCATAATTTCATCATCCTCAAATATCCTCCATCAGTCCTGCACCTCAACAAGACGTCATACATTTCTGTCTTAAATTGCAACAAATATGGTTTTAATCATGACATATTTTCATCATTGTACTGAATCGTTTCATTATTTAGGCAGAGAACAGTTACTTATTAACTAATTTTTACAACCCATCATGTAGTTAATCAAACGTTAGATTCCAGTAGAACGCACACAGAGAAGTTGCTGTCGTTGATTGAAGAGTTTCATTATGCTAAGCTGCTGTTATTGAGAGGAAGGACATAAACTACACCATTTCTGTAAAGTTCATTCACCTGCGCAGACAGAGCGCCCAGTCTGGGATCTAATCAAAACCTTTCATCGGCACATACACACACAGACTCACACACTCACTCGTATACCTGCATATATATATACTTGTTCTTGCAAAATATGGGATCTGATTTTTTTCTTAGCTATCTAATAAATGTTAAATTTTTCCATTTGAGAGATGGTAGTTTTTATACTTCTGTTACTCATTATTTAACATTCTATTGGGCTTTTGGTGTTTTACGACAAATGTTGCTTGGATTTTATCTTAAGGGTTTCTTATATCCTCATTATGCATTTGCTATACGTCTTAAAATCTTATTTACTCAAAAGTGTACTGTACTTATATTCATTATACTGTATATTCTTTGTTCTATTACCCTTATAGATACCAAATTTGACGTTTTCAGCAGATTTTCTTCCCTAATTATTCTCTCTCTCTCTGTCACTGACTCTCTAACAGTCATAATGGTAGGGTGAAGATGGGGGACTGGAACTTCCTTGGGGGGATTTTGGAGGAGGTGCATATCCATTCCACTATGGTGGGCAAGATCTGGCTCACCATCCTGTTCATCTTCCGTATGCTGGTCCTTGGGGTGGCAGCGGAGGACGTGTGGAACGACGAGCAGGCTGACTTCATATGCAACACTGAGCAGCCTGGGTGCAGGAACGTGTGCTACGACCTGGCTTTCCCAATCTCGCTCATTCGCTACTGGGTGCTGCAGGTCATTTTTGTGTCCTCTCCCTCGCTGGTTTACATGGGCCATGCTCTCTACAGGCTGCGGGCTCTGGAGAAGGCACGGCAGAAGAAGAAGGGTCTGCTGCGGAAAGAGCTGGAGTTGGTGGATGTGGAGTTGGCAGTAGCCAGGAAGAGGATTGAGCGGGAAATGAAACAGCTCGATCAGGGGAAGCTTAACAAAGCTCCTCTGAGGGGCTCTCTGCTGCGCACCTATGTGGCTCATGTCGTCAGTCGGTCTTTTGTTGAGGTGGCCTTCATGATAGGCCAGTACCTCCTTTATGGCTTTCACCTCTACCCTCTCTTCAAGTGTGAGCGGGATCCTTGTCCCAATGCTGTAGACTGTTATGTTTCCAGACCAACAGAGAAAAGTGTCTTCATGGTGTTTATGCAATGCATCGCTGCAATTTCCCTCTTCCTGAACATCTTGGAGATCATGCATCTGGGTTACAAGAAGATGAAAAAGGGCATCTTGGACTTCTACCCTCACCTGAGAGACGAGAGGGATGAACTTGACGACTTCTATTTTAACAAGGGTAAAAAAGAATCTGTTGTGCAAATATGCACCAGCGCAACCCGAAAGTCGACAGTTGCCTCTGCACCCGGTGACTACAACCTCCTGATGGAGCGGATGCAGGGCACGATTATGTACCCAAACCTTATCAAACCTTCAACTTTTCTTCCTCTCCAGGGCGAGCTGGCCACTCAACAGGACTTGGATGACTCCAAATGTTTAGCTCAAAGCCCCCCAGATTGTAACTGCACCTCGACTACCAATGAGCCCTGCTCGTGCTGCGACCCTCTGATGAATCCAAAGCAAGAGGCTTACGACATTTTGCACCTTCCCTCACACAGCAAAGCAGAAGACAGCGGTGAAAGAGGGTGCCTAGACTCTTCAAAATGCCCACAGAAGGCGCCTCACTCTTCCTCTTTCCCCACACTGCCAGATAGTGCATCAAAGAGGCCGTGGAGGGCTCATGCCTCTTTCAAATGCTCCACAGTGCTGGAGGGTAAAAGCTCTGACACAGATTCATGTGGGGGTGCAAAAGCCAGCAGTAAATCACCCTGCTCTCAACCCCAGTCAAAGTCAGGTGCCAGACATCACAGCCAGCCTTCCACACCAGAGACACTGGATGACTCCAGCTCAGGATCCAGGCATACCCCCAGACCGCCTTCCTCCAGTTGCAAAACATCAATGGCGAGTAACACGAGCAGACGAGCACCCGACCTGCAAATCTAATCTCAACATGCAAACCGTTTCCTTGTTTGCATTAACGGCACACAGCGATCCATGTGTACTTACAGGTGTCCTTTCTAAATGTAAACTCATGGATCTAACTGCACTCTAAGCTGCCCTCAAACTGGTGACGGTCCATTCTTTGTGTTTCTGTTAGAAATCTTTAACAAATAAGTTTAAATAATGTGGTACGTTTTAAAAGCTCAGCCCAGTCGATGCGATAGGTATTTCTATTAATTGCATTTGGTGACATAATACAATAAACAGACCTTTTTTCCATTTTGGAGTAAACCTTTTTTTCTATTCTATGCATGAATTTCTACCAAATCAGCTTGAGAACATTTTATTTTACCATAGTTTGAGCCAACAGCTGTGCCATGTGTTTTGATAGCCCTGCACTGAGCTAAATTTAAATGGGATGTCTTCTTTGTACAATGTACAGCTAAGATGTTGTGTGGCAAACATGTAGACTTATGATGGGCCTTTGCAAACTGTCTCATAGCAATGTTGTACAAACTAACACAAAAGAAAAATTACTACACAGCCACATATTTCTGGAGGAAAGATTATTTGGGCATTACCTGTACATCTTGGGTATAAAACACTCCAGTGCATATCAATCAGTGGCTAAAACAGCAGCACTGTCCTAACAAACTACATTACTGCTGGATTACTGTCCTATTTGATAGTTTTAACCGTGAGAAAAACAAATGAAAGTTATACAATCTGATTGGAGCTGGTAAAAAAACCCACAAGTGCTCTGATACCATTCATTTGTCTCTTTATTAGTGTTACAACCTGAAGACAAGTTTTTTGTTAGGATAATTGTATATAAGTTATCATTTTGAATGTGAATTACCATTCTATATATTGTGTGATTATAAGGATTTTCATTATAGTTTGATATTTCAATCTTTGTTATGAGACTTAGTAGAGCGGGATGTCCTTGAGAGCAGCTACACTGAAACTGCATGCCAACTAGATAGAAAGCAGAAATCACACCCACACGCAGCTGTCCGGTTTATCTACTGCAGGCAGACAGCACTATCTGTTGTAGTCTGAAAATATGTACGCCTTTTGTGTGATAACCACCCTACCTGAATAAAACAGCAATGCAGGGACAGCATCAGCGGAGAAGTTCACCGAGCTCTTTTGCTGGTGTCCGTCTCCCCTTGCAAGTAAAAACCTAGAGTGTGTACTGTGTTTCCTTACTGAGTTCTTTGTTAATATGTTTTAGGAGATTGTTTCCTGACAAGTTTCCCTGACATTTTTCATCAGTGCAAGACTACAATGTCAAGTAACAATGTTTTATGATAAGTCATAACACAGCTGTATCTGACCACATAATGATCAATATCGCAATTACAAGACTGCTTTATTTTACCAGCATCTTACATTTTTTAAGCTTTTTACAACTTTTACTTACATCAGACCTTTGGAAATAAAGAACAACTCATGAGATCCACATCGTCGTGTGGACTGGAACCAAGTGTGTGTTTAAAACTATGCCAGAAAAAATAAAAGTATTAGAAAAATAACCAGATTTTGGTTATGTTCTCACACACCTCTCTCATGTCTTAAGAACTTATTGTCATCTATAACGACTAAATGTGCAAGAAAAAAGAACTTATGCACATACAATACAGAATAAGTTAGATTCTAAGAAACAAAGTGGGAACTAAGATTTCCATAAAGTAGAACAGCTACTTAAAAAATTATTCGCTTTCGGTCTAGTCGGCTGTGGCTCCGTCTTCAGGTTCATACCGCTGCAGCTAGAGAGACGGAGAAGAGAGGACATCGACCTTAATTTGATTATGTCACAAAATACAAGTGACACAACTATCATATCACAAGAATATCCTAAACAGAGCTATACTGTAAGATGTGAACGATCTTAGCATGAAACTGTTGTAATCCTGTCCTGTTAGTGACCCTAAACGTCTCGTGACAGGTTTAGAGTTTTTGCTTTCTTTCCATAGATATTTATAATTATTTAGAACCTCAAAAAAAGAGTCACTGTTTATGGCAGCATTCAAATTAATTTCCTTAGATTTCTTGATGTTTAACTGAAATCGAGTGGCCACCTGACACAAATCAACAAACGCATACACACACATTCAGGATACTTTGGCTAACAACCACGGAGTCAGCAGACATTAAAACATCACATGAGCCACTCCCACATTTGTGTTTATAAAGAGTCAATAGAAGTGGAGATAAAGTGCTCCTTCATTGGTAATAACATGTGCAGAGACAAAGTTAGGTGTTTTAAACGGTGTGAAATGACGAACGACTTGAACGACCACAAGCAGGAAAAGCTTACCCTTGTTCTGAGGTCTTTGTTTTCCTCTGCCAGACTCGCACACCTTTGCCTCAGGTCAATCACCTCCTGCTGCAGGACCTCGGTGTCTGCTGAATTCAGGTCAGCGACACCCAGATGCTCCTTGACAAATCTGGGAGGAGCTGGTTAAAGAATCCAAAGCAAACTGTGGCTCTTTAATCAATATTTCTCTGTATTAATATTGGTGTTTACAGTGATGGGTGGTGAGCTTGAGTCCAAGGCTCAATTGACTATTAAACCAAGAAGACAATTTCTATCACTTAGTGGTTTGAAAGAGTCTTGTGTAGAAGGATACTCCAGAGCATTGGAGGGCCTCTTTCGTTGCTCATACAAAGCCACTAGAACTAAATTCCAGGGGGAGAGAAATAGAAACAAGTTAAAAAATATGTCAAAGAATTGTGGCAAATATATCAAATCAAATATCAAATGTCGATACATTTTGGATACTGACAAAATCTGATGGTGAAACTGAGTCAGCAGCAAATGTCTTGTTTACTCATTCTTTGATTAGACATGGCCTAAGGTAAATAACTTATTATTGTGTTTAGGTTAAGTTATTATACTGCTCCGTTGTGTTAGGAAACAATTAAAATTGATGCATCCGAGGATCTTGGAATTATGTTATTTGTTTAGTGAGAAAGAAATGGTTCAATAGAACATTCTTATATTCCTACATCAGTGCGGCAACTCAGCTACTGTGTTGCCCACATGACCACTTCCTTTCTAAACTAACCCCCCAAAAAAGGAACAAGGATTGGGGAGAAAATGACATCTGCAAGAATGTCACAGCTGGGGCAACATGACCGGGATTGTGCTATTGGGCATGATGGAGGCGGTTCTTTAACACTGGATTGTGCAGCCATGAGCCGCGACCCGAACGTTATCGGAAACCTGTGGCGTCGGTCGAGTGAGCGAGTTCAACGGCGTGAGCATCCTCCACAGACTCAGCATCAACTCTGGGCAGCTCTGACTGAAGAGGGGCTGGAGGTTGTGGCTGTAGTCAATGGTGATGGGGGACAAACTAATTGCTGATTGTGTAAAATGTTTTATATTATTTCACCTGAGAAATTTATGGTGCCATAAATTGTTGGTGCTGTTTATGTTAGGATCTCTTTGTTTGTATTGCTGATTACATAATTAAGATAATAATTGAAAGTTAATAAGGAATAAAAAACCAGGTTGCTTTTTTTTTTCTCCATACAAAAAATACTAACCAAGCAAAAATTACACACAAACAAAGTGATGTGTTTTTAAATCTACGGAGTGTATTTCCAGTTCAGTCCGTTCATCTGTTGATCATCTCTGAATGAAAAGTTTCATTTGTAACTTTGCTTTAAAGTCTCTTAACTTGTTTTATTATTTTTCATACAATAACAAAGTGAAGTTTGCGCATTGTTGCCAGGCCCAGTAAGGGAAGACCTCCAGAGAGAGAAACGTTCCATACCAGTGGTAAGACTGTCAACAACACCAGCTTTCTCCAAGTATCTCCGAAACTGTTCCCGTCTGGAGTCTGAAGCCTGGAGGAGGGACAGAAAGACATTGGTCTGTTTCCCAGCTTCGGTTTATCAAGAAACATTTACAATCCCAAAAGCTGCCATAGTTGTTCAGCTCACTCACCAAAAACACCTTGTGACATCCAGGGTTGCTAATATTAGCTTAGCTAGCTTACAGCTACTAGACAAAAGGTCTCTACACCGCATCAGTGTAACATAAATCGACAGCAAACACACTTACCCTATGATGTGCCATAATTACGTTGACTTCCCTCTTATAGATACTATGATTTGTGTCACGCCTGATCTTGTCCAAGCACTTTGAGAAAGCGGTTAAATTGTCGGGCGGAAAAGTTAAGTTTCGTTTAACATCACGTCCTTCCTTCAAGCAAGTGGTCCACGGGGTTTGATGCTGCCTTCAAGTACTCCACGTAAAAACAGACAATATATATCAACCATGACAACAGACTAGAGAAAAACAAGACGTCGACATACCCTGATGGTTTTATTTTTCTGTGTGGGCTGGGATCATGTCTTTAGTGCTTCTAGAAATCGTAAAGACACAGCCACGGCGCTGGAAAGAAGGCATGTTTTATTAAATTTCAATAGACATTCTGTTTCGGAATGGAAAACATGCGTATCATAGACCTCCGTGGAAAATGCTTCCACATCCCTTGTCAGATTCATTTCTATGTATTTGACTTAACATATGCCGCAGAGTAAAAAGAAGATTGTGAAATGTTTGAGTGATATTAACGGGCTATACCGACATTTTTGAAAAATATGATTTTCTTAACTTTACTGTAATGCATTTCTGCCGCCATCTGCTTGTAATGTTGGGGAACAACAGGGCTGCTCACTCTGGTTCGTTTTTAACAACCTCGTTTAAATGTTCTCTTTTTAATCAGCAAAAAAAAGTACACGATTTTTGTATTTATTGTTACAAACTCGAATGGATTTGAACTGTTGTATCGAGAGTGCGTTTATGTGCTTCTCCGGGTGACAGCGACAATCATCACGAGAGTGACAGGTGGTTCGATCAATCATTTGTGGAATTTTCAATCCAACAGCGAATCGGAATCAAGGAGTGGGACCTATGAGCGAGTTGTTTTCAAGAGAGAGGAAATCCTAAGGAAATGTGTGGGATCATGCTCTGTATTTCCAAGTAGCCTGGGCATTATTGACAAACTATCTCCATTGTTTGACGTTAGTTTGTGGTTCATATCGATCTTCTGATACAAAACACAGGTGTGGTGACCGACAAATAAGGGGGGACGAGGGGAAGCTGCTGTCGTTAGGTCAAAATGTCGATTCAGTACGAGGTGGAACAGCTGAGTGACAGCTACGGAGTTGCAGACTCGTTCCCCAAAGAGTTCGGTTATGGTGAAGAGGAGGCCGACATCGAGGGCAGCCCGGCGCCATCCGACAGCAAACCGAGAATCCTGCTTATGGGTTTGAGAAGAAGTGGCAAGTCGTCGATACAGAAGGTACGCCGAGATGTTAACTATTAGCTTTGCGAAGCGAGCCCCACGCAATTGAATGGGACGTTAGCAAGATAGCTAGCGAGGTTGTTTAGCATGTCCTAAGTGAGGATAACTAAGAACCAGCAGATAACATGTTTAGCTACAGGACAGTGGAGCAAGTGAGCTCAAAAAAAGCGTCCATGTAGCTCAGGGGTCACCAACCTTTTTGAAACTGAGAGCTACTTCATGGGTACCGAGTCATACAAAGGGCTACCAGTTTGATACTCTCACCTGAAATAACAAATTTGCTCAGTATGCCATTAGTTATACATCATCTATAATGATTAATGATATTCCTCTATGAGAAGACACTGATCATATTAATCATTTCTCACAATAATTATCAACAATGAAATCAAGGTGGGAAACAGATCAATATTCAGCACTTTATCTCTTTAATCTCAGTAATGGTTAAATTGTCAGATGATCACTTACATCACATTTCATAGGAAAAATGTCCCATTTTCACTAGCCACCGACAAACTTTAACAAATCATCAACTATATTGCACCATGTTTGAAAAAGTTATCAATAATGTAATGTTAAAGAAAAATCAACTTACATATTTTTAAAGAAATGTTGTCACATTTTGAACTAATGACCAAATCTGCAGCATTTTTAACAAAATTATAACTGTTACATGTCATGAACACCCTTTTAAATTGAACACAATTCTTTATTATAATTAAACTTTGCCATGGCACTGCCATGTTGCCACTGACAACATTTGGTATTTGTTTCTTTGTTAGTGGGAAGACTGGCATTGCATGCTGTTCACCAGTGTACTGTAATCTGGTGTGTAACTTGACACTGCAACTGTGAGTGAGTCTTTCAGATGTGCATCAGTGAGGCGTGTTCTGTGTTTGTTCTTGATGAAGTTCATGTCAGAAAACGCTGATTCACAGAGATAGGTTGAACTAAACAGGCTGGCAACCTTCACAGCTGCTGTGCATACACCACTGTACTTCTCTGTGTCAACAAGGCACCAAAAGTTTGGTGCAGTCTGGTAGGCTTTGAGGTGTAGGTCACTTTGCAGCGTTATGATTTCCATCTCCACCTGTCCAGCATCCAAGTTGAATGTTGCACTTAGTTTCTCAGCAAAGCATGTTGTGTCCACATTCATGAAAGGGTTGGAAATGAATGACACACATGGAGAGGGTGGAGATTAGATCGGTTCCATTTTTCTCTTCTTTAAGTACAGTGTTAGCGATTATCATCATTGCTTCTTTGACAACTTCTCCATCAGAAAATGCCTTCTTCTTCTTGATCAGAAAATGTGTAGCTCTAAACGAGGCTTCAGTTGCTTTTTGTGACTTCTTCGCCGGCCTCGTGAAAAAAGACTGTTGCTTACCCAAAGCTGCCTTTAGCTCACTGGCTTTTTCTGGCCGTAGTGAGCTTCCCGGTAGGTAGTTAGCATGGTAGCTTTTGTGACACGTAGTGAAGTGTCTCTCAACATTGTGCCGCTTTGCCGTCGCCACAGTCGACCCGCAAATGAGACACACGCAGGTTTCTTTCACAGACGTAAAAAAGAACTCATCCTCCCATTCGTTGTGAAAGTGATATTTTTTCTTCCTTTTTTCTGCCATGTTTTTGGGGTAAGAACCTGCATTCAGCTCATCTTTGCTGCGCCGCTAGCTTACTGTCCACCACTGGTTTTGTCACGCGCACAATACAGACCTTTGAACTAGAGTAGGTCAGAGTTCACCTAAACTTATCTAAACTTCATATAATGAACATATTTTCAAGTTATTGTCATTTTTAAATCTATATAAATGCAAGTGTGATTATAAAAGAATAGCAACAGAATAAAATAAAATTTTAGACGCGGCTCACTAGTAAGTTGTGCTATTTTTAGAGCAGGCCTGCGGGCGACTCATTAAGTCCTTGGGGGCGACCTGGTGCCCGCGGGCACCGTGTCGGTGACCCGTAGTACTTAGCCTTCAATGGAAGCTAACGTCAGTGTAGCTGTATTAGTGAATGATTAACTAGGTGGACAGAGGATAGGCGAATCTTTACTGATATGTGGACACAGAGCATGTGACTGTCGTGTTAAAAACCTGTCCAACATGCCAAATATATCTTGGTCCAACCCAGCTGTAATGCATAGGGCAGGACTGATGTGCTGCTCTCACATGACCGCAAGCTGACCACACCTTCCAACCTGCAAGTCACAACACTAAATCAGTGCACCAGTCACCACAGCACCTGCAGTTTGATCATTGTATTCGTTGCACGTAAATCATGGCCTGATTGATCAATTATAGTGGGTTCTGGGAGAAAGGATTTTTATTGTAGATAGGTTCCTCTCACCTTCATGTTCACATTAAGTCCAGAGCAGCCGGTGCTCCCAGTGTTTTACCCAGAACATTTTCTCAGACAGAGGAATAAACTTGCCATATCCTGATGGAGCTTGTCTTGTGATCAATTTAATTGAAAGAAAAGGGCCTACACACTTCCCTGCATGATTAACATCAGAATATTTTTATGATACTCATAGTAGTGGTCTTCTTTTTAGGTAAGATGATGTAAGATTCCTTGATTGAAATGCCTTTTCTAAATGTGTGATCCTGCAAGACTAGTTATCTCACTCCTGCTTTTCAAGTCTACCACTTTCAGACTGGCACTGTGGTTGAATAATAGATGAAATGCTTGTGTGCCCTCAATGATATTTTATTATTTATGTGAAAATTCAAAGGGGAAGTGGCATCAGGCTGTATATAGCGTGATACTCCAGGAGCCTTTCCTACAGATGTAGCCTGAAGAAACAAAAGTAAAGAATTGCGGTTACTTGTGCTGAAGTGCTCCCGCGCTGTTTCACCACAATCCACACACACACTGTCAAGTCTCAGATTAATGCTTCCCTGTAAACCCCCAGTATGGGCTGAAAAATCCATGTGATTTGGCTTTTTGCTGGCTCATTGGCCTGCGACCTGTGGCCCACATACTTATTCAGAATGGCAGTGCTGGAGGAAACACTCCTAGGTCTTCTACCATCACCTACTACAACTTATATTCTACCTGTTACTGTATTCATAAGACCAACACCCTGTTCAACCCTTGACCTCACCCTACAGATGCATTCTGCTGTTTTAAAGCAGGCCGCATTAATGTGCTGAATGGAAAGTTGCATGTGTTGCATCAGATGAGTGTGACGCCTGAATTTCTTCGTGCTCGAATTATACAACCAGCCAAAGTAAAGTGCATTTTGCATATTTTAAGTTAAATGCATTGATCGACTGAACTTTAAGAGCAAGATTAAGAATGTAGATCATAAATAATATGAAATTTTAGAAAATATAAAATGTAGAAAAGAATAAAATTTGAACCTTGGCTTTTGGTATACAATATAAACTGAAGCCTATATGCTATAGTCAATAGTCCTTGGCAAACCATTGCTTTCCACCTTGTATTAGAACACAGTTGGAACTAAACCTTGATTAAGAGGCTGCAGTAGATAATCATTTCATGTTTTTTTTAGCACTTCTGGGGAGTGTCATCACACTCGTATATTGTGTGGACTGCTGGAAAGAGCAAGTTTCATACACATACAGTATGAATGCATATTCACACGCAGCACGGATATCTTCTCATCGGACTTCCTGAGAGCTGCAGTACACGAACAGCATTGCCAGTCGGCGTTCATCGAACAAAATAAATAGCTGTATTTTCCCCTCTCAAGTCACAGAACACAAACCCAGGAGTGGCTGCAAAACAGACACCGACAGCTCAGCTACAGGTTAGCGTGACAGACGGACTAGAGAGAGAGAGAGAGAGAGAGAGATGCACTGCAGACTAGCACATCAAGTTGACATTTCTGTTATTTGCTGACATCAAACTTGCAGGGGAAAACAAGCTCGCCTGATTGCCGTACCCGCACAGGAGGATGGTTCCGCTTCATCCTTTCATGGAAGTTGTAAACATTGACACCAACATGTCAATGATTGACACCCGCTTTTGATAGGAAGGGGGAGGTGGGGGCCACAGTGAGCGCTGCACACAGTGTGTGTGTTTGTGTGTGTGTGTTTGGTGTGTGTGTACAGCAAGGGGTGGGGAGACTGACTGGAAATGAAAGATGCACAGAATATAATGTTTATCTTTAATGTTATGAATAATATTTTCAGTTCATTATGAGGCTGTGGCAGGACAAACTGACTGTCACAGTCTTCGTAATAAATGGGAAAGACTCATGTTAATTTCATAATCAATGCATTTAATAAAAATAAACACAGTTGGTGCAAGTGTGTTTGAAATTGCAATATACTGTGGTATTTTTGTGTTGATTATTTCTCCACTTGACTAAAGCTAATTGAAAGGGGCTTTAAAATAGTTACATGGGTTATGTGTATCTCCTGCTTTCAGCACTCTCTTATTTTTGGATTTATCTTGTACTTATTATTATTTTAGGACTCCAGCTCACCCACATCGAATCACCAAGACAAGTGATCTGCATTTATTCCACTTAAAGATGATCATAACTCTGATTTCAGGTGGTGTTCCACAAAATGTCTCCCAATGAGACCTTGTCCCTGGAGAGCACCAACAAAATCTACAAGGACGACATCTCCAGCAGCTCCTTCGTCAACTTCCAGATCTGGGACTTCCCCGGGCAGGTCGACTTCTTCGACCCGACCTTCGACTACGAAATGATCTTCAGAGGAACCGGGGCTTTGATATTTGTCATCGACGCTCAGGTGAAGAACTGGGGGGGGGGGAGAGTAGAAAAAAATCTTTCAAATGCCCTGACTGAAAATGTCAATTTCTGCATTTCCTCTTTCTGTGTTTTTTACTGACTGGACATAACATTTTACTTATACAAAACCTGACAATATTTGGACCCAGTTTCACACGTTTTCTTTCCATTTACCAAAGGTGAAACTGCACACACAAAGACAACATTTTGCTCATAAAGTACTGTGGAAGCCCTCGAGAATAAACTCAGTGATGAACTGCCAGAGCTGCCTGGATAAAAAGACCAATTACGGGCCACGGCTTTTATGCCAATACTATCCACTTGATAGCACTAAGTGCTATTAAGAAGTAACCTCAAGATACAATTTCAGCCATAGCTGATCTGAATGCAGGGTTTATTTGCACTCGAGGAGGTGCATCAGATACAAATCGCTTCATTTGAGGATACTTGTTTTTGTCTTACTGTTTTGGAAGACAACACTGTGGTACATTTCCTCATACATGTTGTCTGTTTCACACTTATATAAGCAGTGTGTCTTGACCTTCTTGTTCCTTTTACTGACGGCAATTAGCCCCGGCATATTCATTATAATTGCAATTTAGCTTTTGTGTCTAATTTGAAGCTGCACAGAAACATTGAGGCACTCGTCCAAGTCATATGCTGTTTTCATGCTATCTAAATGCTCAGTGAAGTGTGATTATTTTGTTCTCAATTCATGGAACTCTGTACAGTATAGCAGAAGTAAAGGTGCGATGGTGTGCATGAATGCATTCGCAGGAGATAAGTTTGATATGAAATAGAGACAGTATGGGACTTGGAAGTTTTCCGTTTTCTTTTGCATTCATGGCCAACTTCACGATTCCCTTTTTAACACGTTGCCTTCTTACTCTTTAGGATGATTACGTGGAAGCCCTGGGCAGGCTTCACCTCACGGTGTCGCAGGCCTACCGAGTCAATCCAGAGATCAACTTCGAGGTGTTTATCCACAAAGTGGACGGCCTATCAGATATTCACAAGATCGAAACCCAGGGGGACATCCACCAGAGAGCCAATGACGATCTGGCGGATGCTAGTTTGGAAAAGCTGCATCTCAGGTACGTCTTGTCTAACATTAATATTATTTTACTTCTACATCTGTGCTCGGGTAAAAAAAACAAAAAAAAGAAGACATTTCTTTCCTGCTACCTATGCAATCAGAAAGGATGTTAATCTAGAGAGTCTCTTCAACTTATTGTGTCTTAAACACACTTCTACATATGGGCACCAGTGTTTTCTAGTAATCTGGCTCACACCTGTATTCTATGCATGTTTAGTCTTAGTTTCACTGTCATTTCTCTTTATTACAAAGCTATAGAAGGCTCCCCTTTCTCGTCGTGACACCAGAGACTGTCAATATAAGAATCTTTAAATATTTTTAGACCCATTCAAGAAGCTTCTATATTCTTGCAGGCCACAAGCTCCGCTGTGAGTTCTGTCCATATGCCTTCACACTGCAAAAAAAGAGTGTGAAGTAAAATACAAGAAATAAACACTGAATTTGAGGAGAAAAATGGCTTAATACTAGTGAAACTGTCTGTCTGTGCAGCAAGAAAATTTTACTTGTCAAGAAATCTTAAAATTAGTTGGTTCAGTCTAGAAATCAGTAGTCTCATAAAAAAAGGACATTTTTAAAACAATTCCACATCTAAGATTTGAAATCACTTACAGATGGTCTTGTTTGAGGGCACTTTTGAAATTTTACATGATCCTCTATCTGCATATTGCAACATTAGATGCTTTTTCTTTCAGGTTTTTGTAATAATTGCAGCTCATCTTGTGATAAAGATGCTATAAAGGTTTGTGCCACCTTTTAAAAAAAAAAAAAAAAAAAAAAAAAAAAAAAATTTGAATCAGCTTCCCACTGACTTTATCTAATGAAAACAGAAGCTGTTAGACATGCAAGGAAGTAATTGGGTTATTTGGAAGTGGAGTTGCTAAGTTAAACATATTAATTCAGCATTTCTCTCAGCAGTTCTCGCTGCTAAAACAACTTCCTGCAGCCATTACAAATGGTAGATGTTAACATGTCGGCATAGAGTCCAAACAGCTGGTCGCGCCTCCCACTGCATCAAATTTGAGTCGAGTTTGAAAGTGAAAGAAAAAAAAAAGGAAAAGAAAAAAGGCTGCGTTCACAAACGGCTTTCCTTTCAGTCGAGTCTACACTTGTAGTATAACATCGTCGCTGTCTGAGGAAGAGGACTTGTAGAACGTCTATTTTCTTTCTGTTCATCAGCAAGAACACGAGAGAACAGTCACAACTTGTCATCAGGGATGCGCTTCAATTGCCAAAACTCGACGGCACATATTGAAACTGAAATTGGCATGTTTGTTTGTGTGCGACACCGTAGTTAAACCTGGCCAGCTCTGTGGTTTCAGTAGTATTGTACAACACCCTGTTTCCTGCATACTCCCAATGTTACTGTGAGATTCCTCTTTGGCCCCTTAATGTGAAACAATGATGCGTCAGATACTATAGCTGTTAGGATTCAAGCTCCCAAAGGTCTGACATACTTACACACGAGATGTAAAAAGAAAGTGCAGCAAGTGTCATTTGGTTCATATTCTCTAACGTCATTGGACAGTAGTTCACACTGTGGCTCCTTTTCTTAAATAAACCTCATGAATTGTGTGATTTGTTAAGTATTGTGGTCTTTTTTTTGTTTGTTTGTCAAATGTATGGATTTCTTTGCTTTTTGCCTTTTTTACCCTGTCAATTTTTTAATACCTGTGGCATATTGTGACCGATGGGCGACCAAAATAAGACCTGCACTTTTCCACGGAGTAACTGCAGCTCCTGCAGCTGTACTGATGTCTGGGCTCTTCAGGCACATGATTTACTATGTTTTATGTGTCGTGAGATGGTTCTTTATTCCGGTTAGATATCCAGAGTGAGATGTATGTTGTTGCAGAGAAGGCCTTTTATTGGTGCTGTCTTTATTGCAATGCATTGCAAGGTTGAGCTCCTGCCAAGTGTCTGCAGACGGTTACTGGCTTCCTCGTGGGCTGACCTTTTTATTTATACTGTATATCTCACCAGCCAAAGTCTATAAGTCATGCGCGTCCAGTTTTGCCACAGTCACGTTTTTGCTCACATTTGTTATTCCTGTTTTGTTTTTTTTCTGTCAGGTTTGAACGCTTCAGTTAAAACGCCTTATCATTCAGTGTCTGTCATGCGATCTCATGACCGTCTGTATTTTTTACCTGCTTTCAAAGCAAGTTTTGAGGAAGTGAGGAGCGTTTGCTACTGCTATCTGCTTATTCATTTCCTTCTTTTTTCCATCTCATTCAGCTTTTACTTGACAAGTATTTACAACCGCTCCATCTTCGAGGCCTTCAGCAAAGTGGTGCAGAAGTTCATTCCTCAGCTGCCCACTCTGGAGAACCTTCTAAACATCTTCATTTCTGTAAGTAAACAGCAGCCAACACCTTGTTGACAACTCTTTATGTGCATGACGTGAGTCACTGCTAGCCCTGATGCTGCTGTATAGTCAGAAGCTCCTCCACTGCCTGTACAGTCCTTGAATGTAAATGCCAGTGTGTGAATGTTGCACAGGATTTCTAACTCGGAGACATTCTCAGTGATACATTTGAAATCATATTGACTGCCAATAACATCCAAAAAAAAAAAAAAAAAACTGCGTGAGATTTATCTAATCAACGTAACAAGCGGTTCCACCTTACATGATGTGCCAAAATTGACTTCTTTTCCCAAGTGCTGTGAAGTCTTCTTACTATAGACGTTATATTTTATTTTTGAATTAAGTTAATTAGAAGTTCATCAAAGAGCGATTTAACGTTTGTCATCAAAAACTGTTCGTGGTGCAACGATATCTGTGCTTTCGTTTGGCTTTACTTTCCTCTCATTTTCCTAACTTCTCCCTCTTTTGCTCGTCTCTTCTTCTCCGAATGATATTCTTCACTGACAGAATTCAGGGATAGAGAAGGCCTTCCTGTTCGATGTGGTCAGTAAGATCTACATCGCCACAGACAGCTCTCCTGTCGACATGCAGTCCTACGAGCTGTGCTGCGATATGATCGATGTCGTCATCGACGTCTCCTGCATCTATGGGTGAGTTTTTGATTTATTTATTAGTTCATTAATAAAGGTGGTCACATTTGGGTTATGGTTGTGTTGTTCTCTTGCCCTCATTTAGATGCAGCTTGAATTTTCACAAGTTTAACCTACATAAAAAGTTAATTGAAATCATGGTGTATAAATGTATTTATTAAATACAGAAAAACATTCACTTGAATCTGCTGTAATTTCCTTATGCTTTAAGATCTAAAGTTCACTCATGTTTCTCCTAGAGATGCTTTTATTGAAGCAAATCTTAATCAGGCTTTTTTTTCACATTTTCACTGAAGGATATTGGGTTTTTTTGTGTGTGTGTTTTTTTTAACAGTCTGAGGGAGGATGGCAGCGGCAGCGCCTATGACAAGGAGTCCATGGCAATCACCAAGCTTAACAACACCACTGTGCTGTACCTGAAAGAGGTCACCAAGTTCCTGGCCCTCGTCTGCATCCTGCGAGAAGAAAGCTTTGAGCGCAAAGGTAACCTGTCACTGAAATCTGTGGTCCCCTGGAGCTCATTTGGCTAATGGCTAATGTGGCCTCGGGTCAGGGAAGTCCAAACAAGGACATTTATAAATGTAATGTCTTGCAGTTAAGTACATTATTGAGAAAAAAACCACTAACTTAGCATTTGATTTTCCTCCTGACCTTTAACCCCTAGTGTTGGTCAAGCTCACAAAACAGCAATTCAACAGCATGTATTAATTCTATATCGTTTCATAATTCATATATAAATTCTAATTTCCTGATGCTTTCAAACTCCATTCCCCCAGTTAGAGCATCAAATTCGGAATGAGTGTATATTTATAAAATAACAAAGTTTATCAGTTGGAACATTAAATATCGTGTCTTTGTACTGTTTTCCGTTGCATTAAGTTAAAAGGTTTTGCAAGTCATTGCATTCTGTTTTTACATTTACATTTTTTTTAATGAATTGTTGTACATCAATAAATCTGTATTTTTCCTTCAGGTTTCACCTGAAATTCTGCCTTTTGTTATTGTCAAGACATAATTACATCTATGACTAGGGTTGGGCATCGTTTGGATTTTAACGACTCTGATTCCGATTCCGGTTCCACTTTACGGTTCTGGTTCTTGATGATTCTCGATTCCGGTTCTTTGAGGGTCAGGATCAAAACACGCCAAATGCTAATTTCACAGAAGCATTAAATGTATTAAAACAAGCCATTCTGTATAAAGAATGTATCATTCATTATTCTTACATATATACTCACAACAACTGACTAGAATTGGTCAGATCCCTGCAAACATAACCAGCAGCACACTAGCTAGCTCAGCTATATTCTTATGTTCGCTTACTTAAATGTCGGTGCTTCAACATCTGAGAAGGGATCCAGCCTTTTCACCACATAGGCTGTCACTTTTCAGTGGCATTCCTCAACCTGCTCCGCTGACAGTCTTCACTTTGCTGCTAAGGTGAATGAATCCTGTGATCCACATGCCAAACAAACATGACTTCTTTTCCACAACACAAGAACGTTCCGTTTTTTGACTGACAGGCTTTTGTGACTTTGTTTGTGCAGATACTGCTGCTGTAAGGGAAGATATATGTCCTAACAAGTCTAATCATCTGTTGCATCCTTCTTGCCTCCTTAGGGTTGATAGACTACAACTTCCTCTGTTTTCGGAAGGCCGTCCATGAAGTATTTGAGGTGGGTGTTTCCACCCAGCGTTCATTGGGCTCTCAGGCAGTGGGCTCGCCCTGCACCAAGGTTGTTGCACTGAACGGCACACCACACAACACTGTCTAGACACTGATGCAAAATAGCATTTAAAAAGACACAAAAGGAGTGTAGAGGAAAGACTGCTAAGCGGAGCTCACCGATGTGCAAATCACAATTCCTTTGCTCTGAGCATCTAAAGTACTGAGAGATGGCGCTGGAGCACACTCTGTCAGGCTTCTCGAGCTAAGATGCAAGGGAAATAATTCATGCATTTGTTTCAGGCAAACGCAAGGCATCTTGTTGGCTGTGAGGAAGTCAAGGAGAGTTAAACTGCACCTGGACAGGAAACGGTTCAGGATCCTTCCATGGATTTCGTAAAGCGGTTCCAGACTGTGATAATTAACTGCTGTTCCCTCTGAACGAACAATGTGAGGAGGAGAAACAAACCCTCGTTGTGACCTCTCGCCATGGACAAACTGTGATGTCAGTTTTCAGGAATCTTGTCTAGTGATGACCCCGCCCCGACCACTTCTGTGTATTCCTGGTTGTTTGTGTTGTCTTCTGTACAGGGAAACTATATTTAATTTTCTATTTTATTATCATCTTATTTTTCTATCTAGTTTATTGATTATTCTCATTTTATTTTTCATTATATTAGATCCCTTTAGTTGAACGATATTCACTGAGCTTGAGTTTCAGTGTTGTTATTATGTTTCTGTGTGTTCTTGGTCGTTTGTGTTGTGTTTCTGGTTGTAGAATTTTGATGTATTTGTTGTACATAATACAAAATAAACATTGGGTTAATAGTAATATGCCTCTTTCATTATATACTTAAAGTTATTTTAGAAGGGTTCCCATACTCCAAAAAATGTTAAGTATTGTGCACTTAATTTATTACATTATCCAATCATTCATTTTACTTAGTTTATAATGTAATATATATGTCATTATGTAATAACTTATTACACTATGTGCAAAGCTGTTATGTTATGCGCTCAGGGTTTTATTACATTATGAGCTGTTATTACATCTAAATTATTACATTATGCACAGTTATTACATTATGAGTCGCTACAACCCGTTCTGAACTAAAGTTACAAAGGTGGGGGTGTTCGAATCGGACAGAAAGCTTCTTACGTCTCTATGCTATCTAACATCACATACTGCTATGCTGCTGCTGGTATGTTCAGTGTAAATAAACAAAGGCTTTCATTGTGGCGCTGTTGTATGATCTCTGTGTAAAAAGGAGTATTAACTCTTTAGAGCCAGACCTTTGGCTGCCACTTGTGCTAGGAGCCTGGTCTTTTCCCCAGGGCGTCAAATACTGCTGTTTACTCATCCAGCCTCGTGCATCTGGGTGAAGGTCAGGATTAAGTGTTGCGTCAGTCTCACAAGTGTCACCGAGGAGACCGGAATTCACATCCAGAGTGAAAGAAACAAACGGCATCGATCTTTCCCTAAACTTAGCCATGTAAGAAATGTCCGTAAAATTAACAGGGAAGTTCTGTAAAATCATGACATCAAAAAAATGTAAATGTAAAAACAATAAAGCGTTGTTTAATTTACAGTAATATTTTGTAAAATACTTAACTAAACAAAACTGTTATTTTTAAGGTAATAATATGTTAAATTAATTGTATTTCTTTGTAGAATTTACAGATTACCGTAGTTTAAACATAAAAAATCAGTAATACAAAAAACAATGCAGTGCAGCTAAAATAACAATGACATCAGGTTTTTTTAACGGAACAAAACTGTAATATTTTTTCTCACAATCTGTATTTTAATTTACAGATGAGACAAATACAGTAAATACAATGTTAATGATATGGTTAAATAAACCAGGGGTGAGACCGTTTAGAATTGAGTTGGGTAGTAGTAAAACTAGGCCTAAGTAGTGCTAAGTATTAAGTCACAAAAGAGCGAAATTTATAGGAATAGTTTTTTCGTAGTTTCTGTGATAAAAATAACTCATAATAACAAGTCATTACTTTGCCGCATAAATGAACACTCTGGTTGAATTTGAACCTGTATGAGCTCAGCCTCAGCCATTCACTGAGCAGCAGAGATCGGTTCTCTTCATTGATTGGACTACTGGATCGTCGTGGGCGGAGCTAACACGTCAAGGTTGGTCATCATACCTTAGCGCTCTTTCCGTGCGGACTCTGAGGATTATTGTCTGAAAGTCAGGTATGTAACGCTAACATTTCACTTCTTTTAAACCTAATATACATGACTGTTGTGTAAAAATACCAGTGTCTGTTAAAGAGGGTATAGCGTTTTTATTCCCCAGGTGTAATCTAGCAAACCTTTAACACCTGTGCAATTTCTCCTGGTCCTAAACACGAGCTCTCATAGCAACCAGCTCCAAGTAAGTGGGAACACATCAGAATTGGATTTTGAGCAAATGTTTAGTTGACGTGGTATGAGGCAAAAACGGACTAAAAAAAAGGCACCGATTGGCAAAGTAAATCTAAGCATAGTCGCAAGACAGCTGACTAGAATGCCCATAGAGTTAAAACATAAAATCATATCAATTGTTAAAAAACAACCATTCAATATTTTGACTGATCAGAACTTTTATTCACTAATTGAAGTTACATCCCACCGACAGAGGGATGAGATGATAAAGGTGGAAGATCCATATCGATTTGAATGGTTTTCTGTGGGCACAATAGATGCTGTATTAATGTGTCCTGATTTTGCGCGCGCGACACTCAAACTCAGACAACCGCGAAAATCTTAGACATTTTGTAACAAAGTGAAACCTTCTAGAACACATTTAAGCTACAACCAGGGTTCGACGTTTTGCTACAATTCTTCCGTGAGTAAAAAAAAGAAGTTACATTGTAACAAAAGATGTTTCATTTAAAAAGGTGTTGTTTTTCAAGAGGAATGACAGCTCAACCTTTATAGGCCCTTAGAATGATACTAGATGAGTCCTGTTAGCCCATTTAGGCTATAAAAATGTGAGTCTAATGAAACATTTGAAAGAAAATGATCGTAAATGTTGTCCACAGTTTAGAAACAAACACTACAATAGCGGGTACATGTAGCTCAATTCTAAGAGCTAATAGATAATTCAAATTGTCTAATCTTTATTCTACATTAGCCAAACCTTTTTAGCTTGTAACCCCTGGATATGAAACAATATTAGTATTTCTTTAATTTACAGGTTAGGCCTGCAAGTATGTGCAGTGAATGGTTCATTTCAAATATATTTTTTCCATGAGACTGTTTTATTTTAAATATTAAGCAGACTGAGAGTTAACACTATAATATTTCACCCCCCAAAAAAAGGCAAACAGAAATTAACAAAACACATAATTTTATGTTGAAAGAGAATTTTCTCATTTCCTACCTAGATAATCAACAACTTGTGGGAAATCTGACCCCCCTGGAAACTACTAATCAGAAAACTGATTGTATTTATGATGTAGATTCATGAGTGTGTTTATTAATGATGCAGACATCAACAGGAGCACAGGGCACCTTCATCCAGGGAAAACCAGAGTACAATGGAAAATGATGCATCCCACAGCACTCAGCATTCAGCACTCATCTACCTTCTCCAAGAAGTTTCTAAGCTAGCCTCCCCCATCCACAACAGTTTCCTGGACACGGATCCAACCTCCACATGGCTAAATGAGACTTCTAGGCAAGGTCCGTTCATAGTCAAAAAACAGGAAGAGGATGCACATTCATTTAAAATCTCACATAGCTCCTTTCATCAGGGTTTGTCTCATATGGCGCCTCATAATCAAGTGAAAAATGTGAAGGAGGAAAGTCAGGCCAGCAAGGTCGCAACTTTGATTGAGCCACATTCTGAGTGCAAAAGTCCCTGGAAAGTACTGAGTCTGATCAACCTGCAGTGTGAGAAGCTCCTGCATCACAGTGATGTTGAGGAGTCAGACCCAACCTCAATGTCATCTGCCCCAGCATTAGGCCATTTAATAGACAGATCATCGACTGCAACAGCGGACTTAAAAGATCACAGAGGTGGAGGTGACTTCATGCATGTTGAATACTCTTATAAGCCGTCTGTTCTTACCTATGAGAGAGAAGAAATCCAAGCCTGTGAAAGTCCTCTGAGAGATGTGGGAGCCTGCAGTGGCGGAGCTTTTAGTTATAAATCAGATTGCTGTGTGAAAAACTCCAAATTGAGCTGTTGTGCTCAGTCACAGACTGCTGAAAAACTTGACACTGTTAGACCGGAGTTGGCAGAGGAGAATGCAGCAGCATCTTCTCAACCTCATTACAGAGACCAAATGGAGGACAAGTTCAGCGTCAACAGACAGTTTGAGTGGAACCGGCTGTATAAGAAGGATTGCTTCTTTTCTGAACAGGATATTCTGAACGTACCCTTCCCTGAAAATGCTTTGTCACAAACAACACCCATTGCATCCCAGCTTATTTTTGATTCAGATGTAGATGCAAGTATAGCTCTGCCAAAGCCAGCACTTATACTAGATCACAATGCAAACCTTGCTTTGACTACAGAGGCCCCATGTGACACCCAGCTGAGCCCTGCAAGCTCCGTCCTGCCTTCCTCACAAGCAGCATCACTCTTGTTTAGCATTACAGAGAAGTGTTACCCACTCCCACATCAAGATGACAAAATCATCACATCTAAACACGAATGTACACATGCACCCTTAGAGGAAAAATTCCCTCCAGTTGCTCATCTGAAATCCTCAAGTTACAATGGCAAAAAAAAAACCTTACCCTCTGCAACATCAAAACCAGAACCAAGGCCAGTGCAATTAGGGGAAATTGCCCCTCCATCTTCCCAGCAGTGGAGAAGCAAGGCTCGTAGAAAACAACCTCATCCCAGCCGGAGTGTCGATATGCAAGACCCAGACTTCCAGGGAGTGACGTTCAGGATGGACACAGAGCTGGATGACAGTAGGGAACAGTGTCGGCTCCTAATAACTTCAAAGTACAGGTAGGGACGGATTCCTTACATTTTATGTGAATTAAATGATTAATTATTAAATTGATACTAAATTGATATTAAAATTTACACACATTATCGGTGTCTGTGAACATCACAGCAAGGAGCTCTGTAAGAGTGCAAGAAAACCAAGGATGAGGACACGGACGTCCCAGAAATCCCTTAAAATTAGCAGCTCGGAGGAGGAGAGCGACCTGACGACCAGTGTTTCCAGTGAGTAAAACTCCAGTGCTTTTCAGTGAAGTTGATGACAAATATTGTTTGACTTTTACAGGCAGCATTGTGGCACTCCTGCAATTTAACCTGATCACGTTAACTCAGTTTTATTTACCCTAAATGACAAGTTCGTCCAATTGAGTAAATAAATTGAAAAACCTGAGGAAGAGCAAATAAAGTACGTAATATATATTAACTAAATAATTGCAGTATTTTCAGATTAAACCAGGATTAGACGGCATACAGTGTTACTTCCTCCCTGTCTCCCTCCCTCCCTTAATGCTCATATGTAAATTATACTCCATGCTGTCTCTCTGAGATGTAAGCATCAGAAGCCTCCCACAATGTCATGTGAGTGTTTGGATAAACATTTCAGTTTTCTCCACTAGAGGTCACCAGCACATCACAACATGTGACTTAACAGCATTACCCAGGACAGGTGGTGGACTGTATATATGAGAGAATTAATGGAAGCTGTTGTCTAAACATCTGAGGACCATAATATGTATTAATTCCTTTAGATTCAGAAATAAGTATAAATTTCATCTTTCAAATCCAGCTGTACAGCCAGTGTTTTTTTTGACTCAGTGTATTTCTAGTGGTAGCAGAATCAAAACTTCTGTCAAATTAATTTCAGTGAGTAGCATCTCTCCTCTATAACACATTTTAAATAACAAACCTTCATAATTTTGAAAATTTCAAACTCCTCTTATTTGGTCAAAAGGGAATACGAACAAGTTTGTATCTCCAACGTTCAGAGACCAGACAGCCAAGACTCTGAACTGTTACACCAACATAGATGTTACTGTCAGCTTCTTTACTCAATGAGAATGTATAGTTGCATATATTTTAATAAAGAGGGACATTATCTTGCACCTAGTATATCATTATTATTATTATTAGTAGTAGTAGTAGTATTTTATTAATATTTTTATTTTTTTGTGTAAGGACACCAAAAATACATACTGCTTTTCTACTCTTCCAGGTCACACTGTAGTATTAATCTCATTGCTGTAGTAGCCGTAATTTCCAGGAAATATTTGCTTACATCGTAAATACATCCTTCATTCAGATGCAAAATTTGTTAAGCATGCTCACTTCAAAACGACTAACACCAACTAGTTAATGCTTCTTTTTTTGTTTCACCAGAGGGTAAAGTCTGTGCATCGTGTTGCACCAGGAAGACTCCCATGTGGAGGGACGCTGAGGACGGGACTCCACTCTGTAATGCTTGTGGAATAAGGTAGCTCATACTGACACTGCTGGCTGCAGAACAACACAAACATGAAGTGGTGTGTAAGGGTTGATCTATTAGATTACCATGGTGGCCTTCAGGCCACATTTCAGTCGCAGGGAATTAAGACTTAACTTTTAAACAGACATTTAAAGAAAAAACTTTCCACAGAGTTTAATTTTCCACAAAGACATCAACATTGACGTCCATAATAAGGTGTCAATAAAAGTGATTGTCCATATCTTTAGTCCATAAATGTAATAATTACAGACAAATCATATTTTTTTAGAAAAGAATTTCAGATTTGTAATACCTATAATTTTTTTTTTTTTTAAAGAATTGGACTGCATTCGATATTTTGAATTATTTTCCCCAGATGTTGTTTGGTTTTTCTGTCACATTTTTCAGAGGTTTATTTTACCTTTCAGCAATTATGAGTAATAAAAAAATGCTATTGAATAGAAATAAGTTTCCAATCTTGCTAACTAGATGAGCTGCCATGCAAAATACACTAAGGCTCAATAGAGCAAAACACTTGAACAGCTCTGCTCGTGGCTCATTGTCACCAGTGGTTTTCATATTTGTAAAAATGTGAAAAGAACTTGTAAGAGTTATACAAAAGTCCTCAAAGTTTATAGTCTGGGGACACAGACGTCTCAGTACATGCTACACAAATGTTACTGCTTACATGAGACACACACTGCAGCTTTGGAACAACTAATCTAAGAATGAATATATAAATCACTTTGAGACAAATATAAATGTCACAGATAAACACCAGTTATTTATGAGGCCTGGATAAAAACAGCATTCACCATAATACCTGAACATTAAAAGGAAAGTTCAATCTCTCTCCCCCCCCCCTGTATTATTTCTCTGTCTTTTTAAGGTATAAGAAGTACAGAGTGCGCTGTATCAACTGCTGGCATATCCCCAGGAAAGAGGGCAACTCCAACTCATGCTGCCTGAAGTGTGGAAACTTTGTGAAACTGACCTCAGCTGTGCAGAAACACACCACCTAGGGAGCAAACACAGAGCAAAGGTTTTTATGTCCACATGTGACGAAGCTCTTCACACACACTTGGACACAACAGTTCAAGGATACACACTCTGCTCCTGTAGCTCTTAGTCCTCTACTATTAAGCTTCTTACATTTACTGGACTCTATTTATATTAGTGTCTCTGCTACATTATTCTACCTCATGCATTGGCTTTTATTCCTCTGAGGTTGTCTAGACCAGGAAAAAGCAAACGGGTTAAAAACCAAAAAAGAAAATTCTAAAAACCACTCGGAGGAAAATGTGAAGAACAATCTTTACTTCAGTCTCTACTGCACTGGCCCTGCTTCTGCTAACAAATGTGAAACATATGTCGACGTACACAGTTTCACAGCCTTTCTTCCATCTACAAAAAAGAGGAATATCTCGACTCATCACGTAGACTATTTTGTATTAGTTGTACAAATGAATGGCATACTGAGGGCTAAGAAATATCTACATTAATTGCAAGGTTTTTTCATAATTTGTGACACTTTTCATCTAAATAGCTTCAGTGTTGCTCATGTATGCTAGTCTACAGTGACAGATGGCTGCAGTAGAAGTTATTCCTGTCCTGGAACAAATACGGCAATGTTCATTGTTAGTACCTGCAAATCAATTTACTTCTCTTGACCTCCACAGCAAGGTTGTCTGCTAAGTTCACAAGATGAATGTTTAGTTACATAAGATAAATAAAGCTATTTATTTTGTCTTTGTCACTATTTCTAATTGTAGTTGTTTTGGCAGGTTTTTTGTTTTTTTTGTCATTCATCTGGTTCATTGGTTTAACTGGTGCACTGATTTCCTCGGTGTTTGTTTGCTGTGAGAAGGAAAACGTTGATCTAAGTGTGAGTTTGCAAAGGTTTTGATCTGTATTAAATTCATTATGAACCATCTCATTTGTCTCCCGGTTCTTTTTAGGTGTTTAAGTAAGGATTGCACTAGATATAAATCTGCTAAATGTCCAATGATTATTGAATAGTATAACAGTTTCAGAAGGTTACACATATCACTTTATGGAGAGGTACAAGGAAGAACTGTTCATTAATGAGACTCCCCACAGTTTCCTCAGCCCACCCTGCAGTACAGGCCCATTTGCCAAGTGGGTGGCCTCACAGGAATTGATACAGTGCAGCTATTATTTCAAAACAGATGACGTCTTCCTCTTATTTAAAACAGCAGAGGCAGAGACACAGAGAGAGAGATATCTTTCTCACTATGTACCAAACTATCCAGCATTGTTTAAGCCAAGAATATAAATGAAACAAACTGAATAAAACATATTTGTTTGTTTCTTTTTCTTCTTCTTTTTTACATTTATCATGTTTCAATCCAAGACATTCTGCTGTGGTCATTTAAACAACAGTTTTGTGGTGCTTGTGTTTGCTATATTTATTTGACTATTTGATTTGAGTCACTTTTTTTTAAGTGATCAGCTTTCAAAATATCATCAATTGCTATAGATTAAAGTACCCAGTAGAATATAAATGAGTTAAAAGTGGCTCTACATTGAACATTTAGACCATTTAGAAGCTTTGCATAACTTCAAGATAATAAACTACACATCCCTACAGTAAAACATTGAGTAAATAAAAAGACAACATAAATACAATATAAATAAGGGAATCCAGCAATTCCTCTGTATCGTATATGTTGTTATATATGAAAAAGAAAAAAATAGGAATTTCTTACCAAATAACCAATAATATTTAAGATATTTGCAATGACTGGGTCATATTCTCATATCATCACTTATAGACTTATGCCTTATCATACTGTTCCATTCATAATCTTTTCAGAGCTCATAGCTTCAGGGTTGTATCTGCTGTTTAGACTGCAGGAGGAGGAGGAGGAGAAAGTTTCAAGAGGGAAGCTAAGAAGAGTCAGTCAGATGCGCAACTTTTGTTGTGAATGAAAGAGGATGAGAGGGTGTGTTCTGCCCCAGACATGCACTGGACTATGACCTTGGACAGCGAGCATATGGACGAGACGGACGTTGACGTGAAGAGCCAGACTGATTGTGGAGAAGACGTGAAGAACGCAAATTTCCCAGGGTTTAACTCGAGCAACACCAACTTTGAGCGAAACGCATCACCCTTCATCCCTGAAGACCGGGAGGATGGAGGCTGTGCTGTACGGCTACAGGATGGTTCAGGCAGAGGAGCCGCCTCAATCAAGCCCCCGTACTCCTACATCGCTCTCATCACCATGGCCATCCTCCAAAGCCCGAAGAAGAGACTCACCCTCAGTGAAATATGTGAATTTATCAGCCAGCGCTTTGCGTATTACCGGGAGAAGTTCCCCGCGTGGCAAAACTCAATTCGCCACAACTTGTCTTTAAATGACTGTTTTATCAAAATGCCCCGGGAGCCCGGGAATCCCGGCAAGGGAAGTTATTGGACCCCGGATCCCATGTCGGCAGATATGTTTGAAAACGGGAGTTTCCTTCGAAACGCTTCAAGAGGCAGCATTTCTATTTGGAGGCGTTGAGGGACTCCAGGGCGCAGGAGCGCAGTCTGACGCCTGTTTTTCCTCTGCTCGGTGCGCACAGGATGGTTTGTGTCCAGGGTCACGATTTGTACCACGACCTGGGCATAAGGTGTTGTTTAAGCTCGTCCATTAGTCCCAGCATCCCACCTGTGAGCGGCGGCACACCTGCGCTCTCATCGCTTCTCTCCAAGACTTTACCTTCTTGTCTAACCTTTGAACATTTCGACCCGGGCCGCTGCGCCGCTGTCACATCTTTAACCCCCAACTCCTCATTCATGCCTCCCGCCTCGCTGCACGGAATGATGCCCAACTACTATGGTTCTCACGTGACCAGTTTCCCCACTGGGATCATAAAAGTTTCATCTAATTCAGTTTAATGTCGTGATGACACCTGCCTGCTTTGAATTTTTGGAAAACTGAATCTCCCTCCTCTCAGACTGAGAATAAAGTCATGATATACGTTTACTATACAGACGGCCTGAACTTGAAAACAGGCTACATTCATCTATGTGTTTTCTTGAAGTAAGTATTTTTGAATGACTGATGCTTTACAGTGATGTTTTGAATAAAACACGAATAAACACATTATGTACACTTTAAATAAAATACCACTGGGTTTGTCATAAACTATAAAATAATATAGATCTATAGCTAGTTCATTATATTGTAGACTATTTTATATGGCCTATTTTTGTTAACATATTTTGCTCATTAAACACTTTTCAAGACTCAACATAATTGTAAGATTTTTGAAAAATTAAAGCACATTAGAGTGAAAACTATTCTTAATATAATTTGAAATAAAATAGAATGTTTTGGGGCAAAGAAGAAAAAGAAAAGTTAATTTTGTAAGGTCAGAATAAAGAAAATATTATGCTATTTAAAAAAAAAAGTGGGCGCATGCTGGAATAAGAAATGGCTGCACAACAATGACACTTTAAACAACACCAGCTCTGTAATATTCCACTTATGTGATGGGCCAGTTGTCCTAAAACATTTCTGACTTGAAAAACCAAATAGAAGTTGTTCAAATGAGATAAGATTGTTGCCTTTATTTTGCTGATCAGATTTAGTTTGGAGAGGATGCAAACACAAAAATTTGGACCGCGCGCACGAGTGTGTGTGTGTGTGTGTGTGTGTGTGTGTGTGTGTGTGTGTGTGTGTGTGTGTGTGTGTGTGTGTGTGTGTGTGTGTGTGTGTGTGTGGTTTTTTGAAGTATTCTTTACCATTGTGGGATAGAGACAGTTACAAGATTTTTTCTGCTAACTTGGATAATGGATAATACAATTCTAGGACAAAAATTACACAATGACATCCCCATCCCCAAGATCCACCACACATCAAAATCTGACCTGGATCCAAGTAAAATTCCAGATCTGATGATCCAGAATGTTTAAATTTATAGGGCTCACGGAAAATGCACTACCGTGAGATAACAAATAATAATGGTAGAGGCTTGAGCTAAGATCAAATTGTTACTGAAACTGTGCTGATTGTCAAAATTGAACGTATCTTCAAAAGTTACGGAGCTAGATTTATGTGCGATGACATAATGAGGAAACTGAGCTGCCATGGTGGAGGTTTGAGCTCTCTGAGTGCTGTAGTTACAAGTTAAAGCTGTATCACTGTCTTTCATCAGATGTGTTTAGTGTTGTATGTTAAATATGAATGGTAGAGGTGCATTTAGGAATGAAGGGTTATAGTTTTACCAGAAAGGCATACCTCTACTAAGGCCCAAGAGTGAAGACGTGCGCCATCAGAACGGGTTATTAAAGAAAGTAAAAAGAAAATAAAAATCATTTATTCACCCCTTTATTTGATCTACTTCAAAATTCAATGATTCTTTCTTTGGGACAATCCCCACTCCATCTCCCAGTTTCATGGAAATCCATCAAGTAGTTTAAGCACAATTGACAAAAATGGTAAAGAAAAAAAAGAACTTTATCAGTGTTGCAGTGTTGAATGAATGGAAAAAAAAATCTGAATCTGGATCCACTCCAAAATTTAATGGGCTCTGCTCTGCCACACAACCCTCCCACGAAGTTTCATAAAAATCTGTCAAGTACAGTAGTGTTTGTGTAATTCTGATAACAGACAAACAACACACAACACAACACATACAGCGGAAACATAATCTCGTTGGCAGCGGTAATAAAAGATGAAAAGTCACCTTATTTAAGTAATGTAAACAGACATGTATCAGATATAAAATGTACTGAACAAATTGTCATTATGCAGAAAAGCTTTTTTTTTGAGTGATCCATTTATGTACATTATCACCATTTAAATAGTTTCAAATGGACATCATCTCTTTGTGGATAAATCTAATCACTGGTGACATGTTTTTCAATACAAAGTACTTTTATTTGTGATGTAAGTTATCAAATGTGTGAAGGCTTTCTATCTGATACAGTCACTTGAGCAAAAAGTGCGTTTCATTTATTTATTAGCAGATGCAACACTAATGTTTCAAACAGAAACTTGTTTACAGAGATTATTATTATCATTTTTAAATGAGAGAAAACAAATTTCATTACAGAAAGCTGTAAAGTGTAAAGATAACAAACCCAAATTCTACTCGGAATATTCAATATAATAATCATGCAAGTTTTAGCTTTCATTCAAATAATCGGGAACTTCTGAAGGTGTGTCAATTTTAACATGATTTTCCAACTGTTTCCATGTTTTTACAGTCGGTGTTACAATGCAGGCTTGCTAAACATCCTGGAGCAATTTTTGCACCGGAATTGTTTAAACACAGAGTAAATGTGTGGAGGAAACCTCTCCTAGGGTGGAACTGTTATTGTAAGGGTGATGTGGCTCTTACCAGGTCTTCTGCTATCTGAAAAGAGCCGCCTTCCACCTTAATAACCCCTCTAGGAACAGTTTGATTTTATTGGCACTCTCAGTTTTATTTGAGTTTAATTCAATTATAGTGCACATGCATGCTCACAGTCCCGTTTCCTCCCTATATCTCTCCAAGGAGTGTGGCCCATTAAAGTTAGCCAGTGATGTGTGAGTCTGAGCCAGAGGCAGACTCCTGCAGCAACACTGTGGAAGGAAACATGATGGAGTGTGTATATTTGAAGAAAGGCAACCCCTAAAGACTGGAGCTGACAGATGACAGAGATGTATAACAGCAGAGACGTCCATGAGGTCATAATTTATCCACGTTTGCGCTTAAAGAGAAACATACGGTTCAAGGCGGAATGTCATTTTCACCAGAACAATACACAAAATAAATGAAGTTAGTCATGCTTATGTTACATCAAAATGTACACTTACTTTTACATCATTTTGACTTAAATAGAGGCGTGGCTAAAAACAAACTACAACACAATAAAACACTTCAAATAGGCTGGTGTCCTGCTGGTAATTTACATTCTGAAGCCAGATGAACTTGCTTCCAATTAAGTAGAAGTAACATGTTAAAAAAGCAGCTGGTCATTAACGTGTTAATAAGTGATTTAATAATGTTTTCAACATAAGATGACTTGATTAGAGTCAGTATTTTATTTCCTTTGAAAACAGGAAGAAGAATTTTCCCGTTGCCTTCGATTTTGGCAAAACAATAGTTTCCTCTGAGAGGAAATCATTGTTTTGTAAAACTATTATATGACCCCATTCATTTCTCACAAACAAACTTTAGGTTTATTCCTCAAACAACATCAGGATCTCTCTACAGTTTGCATATTGACATCAGAAGTATCAATAAAATCTCACATGCATTCTCACTCAGATATATAATCAGACAGACAAATGATGAATAAAACATGATCTCTTTAGGGGAGGTATAAAAAAAATGTAAAAGCTATTTAATTCTTTTCATCTTGTTTTGAAGAGAAATTGGTCGTTTGCCCTTCTTGAATAATTCTTTTAGTCTCATCTCAACTGTCTTACTGGAATAAATGTTTATTTCAACACAATCTGATATCAGAGAAGATTCATTAAAAGTGCATGCATGTTTACAGTCTGACAAAAAAGCTTTTTCTTCTTATATTTGTCTGAACTTTGCATGCTAGCTAAGCCTTGAAGAAATCACACTATTTGGGAAGGGTAGACACATTGTTTGTGACAAACAGCCAAGTTCCCATCCATGAATCTTATATCTGAGGTTTTACCTACCAGAAAGCCTGAGCCTGAACCAGAGCTGGTGCACAAAGTATGGCAAGTGTGAAGGGTCCTCAGGTTCTTAACCATGACAACGTATTCTCACACATTTCTTCACATCCAATGATTTGTTTAAATACAGTTCCACCCTTTTTATACTGACATCAAAATCCTTCATTTTAATGTAAATGTTTAATTTTCAATCCATCATTAAAGTGGTTGAAATCTCTGGCGGAGGTCAAAGGTTGCACATTTAGTCAAATATTATATTCAAATGTATATAATTCACGAGGGGCACTGCTACATACAGGAATCTGTCTGGCACCAGGTAGCATAGAGCCAGTCTGGGTTTCATTCAACATATGGGGCAGTTCTCATAGTTAGCATGTGTTAAGACAGTTCCACGGGGGCATTTTATGTAGTGATTTCAAGGATACAAACCCTAGTCAAAAGAATGGATAGTGTCTTTTCCGGTCTCTGGCAGGTGAGTGAAACCTGTAAGTGAAACGAACAAAAATGTACATTTCAACAACACAAATCTGATATCAGAGAAGATTCTAGTGACGGGCTAATGGTTCATGTCCACAGGATCCATCATTTCCACGATTCCCTTTGATTATTATTTAAATCACAGTTTTCGATCTAAAATAAAGACACATTTAGTGACTGCATGGTTTTATTTCTTGCCTAAAATGTTGTCAGATACACATTTCGGTGAGCTATTTTCATAGGAGAACATTTCCAAAATGTTTTTTTTACTATTATACTCCAGTGTTTGCATGGTTATAGAAGGATGTGGCCTGTATGTTGTTTCTGTTGGTCACTATATGATAGAGAAAAGTGGCACGGCCATCAAACATCCAATGCTAGGAGGTGGCACATCTGTGGACACGTGTTAAGATAGGGCAGGGAAATCAATGTAGTATCAGATGGTATCAGACTGATCAGCATAGTGGTGGAACTGGTAAGATGATCATTAGAACAGTAATAGTGGCTCCAGTTTACTGGTGCATGTTAGCTCTGATATAAATATTAAAAATAAAGTAATACTATACGTATAATATATTTTGATATTCATCTTATTGTTTCTCATGAAGCCAGAATTTTAAGATTAAACTTGATGGTGTAAAAACCTCCAAACATATTTGACTAAATGTTAATAATGTTAAATGAATTTATTTTGTAATCTACTGCATTCACTTACAGATTCATTAATACCTATTTATTATGATCTAGGTCATTATTAACTGTCTCAGATTATTAACTTTATAACTGATTCTGAATCTTCTAAATCATTAATGAATCTAATTTACTTTTATTTACTTTTGAATGTTTCATAATACTGGGAAGTGTATTATGTGAATATATGTGTGTGTTTTCATTACATCCACCTCCTACAATTAGAGTTTGACATGCAGAAAAACTGCAACTAGTCAATGTTCAATAAATAAGTGATAAGGTGTTGATGAGATTACATCAAATGCTGATTTAGCAAGACTCACTGCTGCATTTCCATTGAAAACCAGAGAGACAGATAAAATACTCTGCAAAAACTATTTCAAAAGCATTAATATATATGCTCTAATGAGAACATGCATGCATGGGTGTTAAATTGATAAATGATTCAGAAAACCAATAAAGAATGCTTGTTTATTTGTCAGATATCATTTATTATTCTTCACATTTAATAAAAAACATAAACTCTGTGTCAGTATAGAATTATTTGATTTATACCTCAGAGGTATAGAATAAAATAGAATATAAAATGAGCAGTATCAGCCATGAAAATTAAAACAATATCAAGAATTTCAATGAGGTATTTTTTGAAGTTAAGAAGTTATTAGGTGATTTATTTTTTTAGAAAATCACATCAGTCAAACAATTTTGATATATTCAATAAGTGTAAATAAAAGTGCAATAGTATCACATTGTGACAGAGAAAGTTCATGTGCAAACAAACATATTCCAGATGGCCTAGTTCTTGCTAAAAGCCTTAAATGGTATCTGATCAGTATCACAATGCTTCCCACAATCCATTAGCCTTCTATTATTGGTCATATAATCTAACGTAATGTCTGAAAATCAGCTAAAGTTAATGACTTTACGTTTTTACTCTCCAATGCCTCGCTTGACTTCGTTGTAGTTAAAAACTACACAAGCTATCTGCTCAGTTTCTTTCTGCTCTCCACACTCCATGAGACATGCAAACCAACCATCATCAATGTAAGCCAGGTCCGAGTAACCACTAGGTCCACTGTTGATGATCCAGGGTTTGCTCCATGCATATGGGTCTCTTGGAGATCTGTTCAGATACACTGCTAAATTAATCCTCTTGGACTTATCGCTTGGGTGAGCGAAAAGCAGCCACCTGTGGAGGTTCTGGCTTGGATGAGGTGGAAAGGACACTACGCTTCCCTGACAGCCTTTACCTGTTTCTACGAGCTTTCCAGCAGATGGGAGGGTGACAAAACCAGCTCCATTATTCTCATCAAGAGCTTCAACTCGATAGCCTCCCTTCACTGCGGGCGTTGCAGTAGATGAACCTGAGACCTGCCTCATCAGAAACCTCTGCCATTTCACATTCAACTGATTTTGTTTGCAGCCGACTGCCAAATTGCCATGTATTGCCGTTATCCTCGCTATACAGGTGTAGTGCATATGGGGTATTGCAATAGAATGGATTGCTGGGAGCATAAGCATAAACTGGGACAATCAATCTACCAGTCTCTGTTTGAACACCATGGCCTGGTCCAACAGCAAATGTAGCCCAGTTCTTGATATCAGGTAGATGTGTCAAATCAGTCACCTGACTCCAGCTTTGGCCAGCATCCTTACTTTTAATGTAGCAGAGACGGGCTCTGTTACAGCCCCAGAATCTCTGCCAGCACTCTGCAACAACACCCTCCACACAGATGAAAAACAGAAACAGTGTTTTGGTGGTTTTCTCATACACCGGGCAGGGGTTCATGGAACGATGTCCATCAAGATGTGCCTCCTTCACCGGTTTGAGTTCCGACCACTAGAGAGAATATCATTCGCAGATGTGTGAATAAAACAAAACAGTTGAAAACAGACCCATATATTCACTATCATGTCATTATCAGATGAAAAAAAAAAAAAAATCACTCGAGATCATTACCTCAATCGTCCTCACATCAGAGCCTGCCTCCGTCTTCAGCGTTCCCGTTTTCATCACCAGCATTTTTGTACTGGCATCATCTGCAGTCGTCCTCTGCTCTGCAAACGCCATCAAGATTTTTTTGCCTCTGACATAGAAAAGAGACGGAATCCTGTACACCTCTCTCTCTTTAGAAAGAAAGACTGTTTTCCTTGGACTTGCTGGTTTGCGATGACGTGAGGGTTTGTTGCCCATGGTTGTGCATGTGCGGTAAAATGATCATACAGTGAATGAGAAAGAAAGACATATATGAACCATCTCAAGAAAGAGTTGTTTTATATCAGGTTGGGTAGTGTACTTAGTGAATAAGGGAGGAGTCTTTACTACAGATGTTATTGACCAAACACTGATAAAGCAAATTGTACTATATATATACTATAGAGTATAGCTTGACAGTTGATGTACAACCAGCCATCATATGTAAGTAAATTTACAAACCAATAGCAAAACAGAGACATGGTTTGAAGACACAAATCACAGCCCAATTAACTTCACAAAGTGTTTTTGTTTTTTCAAACATAAAATCATGATTTTCTTAGTCTGTTAATGTGGTTGGACGGTTGCACCACCTGACATATTGGGGCCTTTGAGATGCCAAAACATAAATTAATATATATTTTTTGAATGTACTGAAGATGTTTTAAAGAATAAAGTGATATATGCAAGGATGGGATTAAATTATTTGAAAAGGAAATAATGCACTCAGATACAAAAAAAATACGCAATTCATGTCAGTGAGCCACATTCCATATTAGTAATTATAATATTGTTATTGCGTTTGAGGGAACTGGACTATATGGCTGGAGAAGAGCATAGAGAGACTGAATGAACAATGTCAAATAAAAAAAAGAAAGATTTAGTAAGAATCATTTTTATTTTCGCTACCTTGGAATGAGTCCTTCATATTCATGCATGGATCTGCCACGTTTTTACAGCAGTCCAGAACAGATAAACCAAACTCTTGCTCCAGGGATTGCTTTTCACTTCCTCTTTTTTATTTTATTTTATTTTATTTTTTTTATTTTAGCAGCCATCGTGAGAGAAGCTGCCATGAGACGACTAAACCCCACACACTGGATGTTTAAAGGGGAGACGACAGAAACCAATTTGACATTTTTTTTATAATGTGCTGCTTATGTAAGAACTTCTTCCCATTTCAAGTTCAAGTCCTTTATTTATCACTCTCCTTAAGCACTTTTGCAATAAATGTGACAGATAAGTAAAAACATTTATGACACTGCAATTATATAAGCAGTGATAAATAGTAATAAATAGGAGACTGCAATTAAAATTAACAATCATAAATCATCAGTCCCAGAGGGGAGAAGTGGCTGGTGCAGTATGACCCGTCAGATAGCTTCATTTATGTTACAGGAGGGGGAAAGGATTCTGTGACTATTCAGAGACCCGATGGCTTCGGGGAAGAAGCTCTAGAGCAGTCAGGAGGTTGTGGGTCTGATGCTCTGGACCCTCCTTCTGGTTTTCAGAGAACAAAGAGATGATGGCAGGGACTGGAGGGGTCCGACACACCAGTGGATGTTTGCGATGGCGGGAAGAGAGAGAGACTAGTTTAACTTTGTGTTGTCAACCTTTAGTACTGCTTAATCAAATCTGCTGATAACGGAATCACATAATATGCTACTTGCATTTATTCAAGGTGCTGAACACAAACATGTTCACACTGTTCCTGCACAATAACATGTATCATGATCATTTGCTGTCTGTGAAATAATCACAGAAGACAGTCAGTTACAGTTTGCAGGTGACTGTTTGGGTCTTTCTTCTCTCTTATATCCTGTATTCTTATTCTTGTATTCATTTAGTATTCATCCCATTTATTTCTAAGGAGAATCTGTAGCAAAACAATTTTTAACTAAAAACATTAAATAGTTTTGCTCTGTGTCACTTTTTTCTTTTTCTTTTTTGCATTTGCGTGTGAATTTCACATTCCAGAGACACAAGCCCAACTTGAATGGCAGCAGACG
>CM075199.1:0-5000 GCA_037577475.1 Chaunax sp. Z400
AAGGAGCTCCCAAGGAGCTGACGAGTTAAATGAGGGCGGAGTTATCGGATTTGTTTGTTGTCCAGAAGCTGACGAGCTAAACGAGGGCAGAGTGATTGAATCTTGAGCGTCTCTCTGGAGTAAAATACATCCATTTGACATCTGACTGTGATCTTCTGTGATAATTCATCCATTATTCTGAGTAGACTTGAAAAAATGTTGTAGGTAGCCATGATGATTTGGTTGTGTCTGTTAACCAATTAGAGGGGGGTATTCTTGACTTATTAGCCAATCAGAGCCTCACACCTCCTGTAAATCAAGATATTATGATGGTAGAGGACTCAGTTGTTGAAATCATGCCCACTTCACACTGTGATTGGTCAGCTGTGTGGTGGGTCCTGATCTGTAGGGTGTGAACTTATCTCTGCAGGTGGCGGCTTCTGTCAGTGTACTGCTATCATGCAGTCTGCCACACCTCAGGTGATTGGTTGGACAGCTCACCAGCGATATCTGTTGGTTCAAACAATGTCCTGAGAAAACCGCATGTCTGAGATCAGTTTATGTTCAACACCTGATGACCTGTTCACACTCACTACAGTAATAAACCTTATTATTAGTAGTAGTAATAGTAGTAGTAGTAGTATTAGTAGTAGTAATAGTAGTAGTAGTAGTATAGTAATAGTATTAGTAGTAGTAGTAGTAGGAGTAATAGTATTAGTAGTAGTAGTAGTAGTAGTAGTAATAGTATTAGTAGTAGTAGTAGTAATAGTATTAGTAGTAGTAATAGTATTAGTAGTAGTAATAGTAGTAGTAGTAGTAGTAGTAATAGTATTAGTAGTAGTAGTAGTAGTAATAGTATTAGTAGTAGTAGTAATAGTATTAGTAGTAGTAGTAATAGTATTAGTAGTAGTAGTAATAGTATTAGTAGTAGTAATAGTAGTAGTAGTAGTAATAGTAGTAGTAGTAGTAATAGTATTAGTAGTAGTAATAGTATTAGTAGTAGTAGTAATAGTATTAGTAGTAGTAGTAATAGTATTAGTAGTAGTAATAGTAGTAGTAGTAGTAATAGTAGTAGTAGTAGTATTAGTAATAGTAGTAGTAGTAGTAGTAGTTTAGTAGTAGTAGTTTAGTAGTAGTAGTGGTAGTAGTAGTATTAGCAACCCTAACCCTAACCCTAACCCTAGTAATTATAATATTAGCAGTAGTAATTATAATATTAGCAGTAGTAATTGTAATATTAGTAGTAGTAATAGTAATATTAGTAGTAGTAATAGTAATATTAGTAGTAGTAATAGTATTATTAGTAGTAGTAATAGTATTATTAGTAGTAGTAATAATTGAGTAGTGATAGTATTATTAGCAGTAGTAATAGTATTATTAGCAGTAGTAATAGTATTATTAGCAGTAGTAATAGTATTATTAGCAGTAGTAATAGTATTATTAGCAGTAGTAATAGTATTATTAGCAGTAGTAATAGTATTATTAGCAGTAGTAATAGTATTAGCAGTAGTAATAGTATTAGCAGTAGTAGTAATAGTATTATTACTACTAGTAGTAGTAATAGTAGTAGTAGTAGTAGTATTATAATGTTACTAACATTATTTAAAGGAAGCTGCAGCCAATAAAACCACAGGACAGGATAACAGACATGGTAAGAACAGACACACCAGTTTATTAATAATAATGATCATATTATTCATCAGGGACCCAGAGGCTGAGTAGTTTTGGTTTGAGGGCTGCTGATCCAGCAGACCCACATGTCCACCCTTAGAGTAAACCTGTTGTGTCGCGGCCCATTCTCAGACCAGTTAAGGAAACCTGCTTTCATTCCAGTGTGCTGCAGAGATCACACTGTGGTGTTTTCTCTCAGCCATATTTGGTCAACACAACATGCTGCAACTCCTCCAGCACAAGAAATAGTTTGTTTTAGACCTGAGCCAATTCCCAAGCCGGTGTCAGATGCCTGGGGAGTTCAGTCAATGAGAGCTCCAGAAATCAGCTCCTCTGAAGCAGCTCTCATTTAGTGTGGCAGGAAGCAGGATGCTGTTTGGAGGGAGTACATACTCTGGAGAGGAAGTAGTGAATTTAGGGAGGACCTGCTAATTCCATGTTGAAACTGGAGGTGTGACCTGCTCATGTTGTGAAAGGACGTGCACTTATACATTCAGTCATTCTCCTGACTCCAGTGGGCTCTTTAAGTCGCTGGTTGTACTTTATTACTCACAGGGTTGAAGCTACATGCTTGAAGTTTGAAGCAGCATCTATCCATTAACTGACTCATTGGCAGAGGTTGTGATCGCCCATGTTTGTTTGTTTGTTTATATCTGTTGTTTATATCAAAGTATCTCAACAAGTTGTCAGCTGTTGTCATCACTTTTTCACTTCAAAGTTTCCTTTTTATCATGAAAAATAGAGCAATTAAAATAAAAAAATACACATGCCTGGACAACTCTGATGTTCCACCTGTGGAACTGGATCATAGTCTGCATCTGAGAGATTGATATTTGTATTGATTATTTATACAGAGGGGGTCAGAATGTATGAGCTCACAGAGAGATAGAGATATGACACTGCCCCCTATATGTAGCTGAGATCATGCAGATTCAGAGTCATTCAATGGATTTTTGGATCTGAAAAGTAAGAAGTTCTTTGTAGACCAGAAACCGATCCAGATCCTCCATTATGGAAAATCTGATTTATGTTGATGACTCATAAACTACTGATGATAAACACATGATTCCAGATGTAGGAGGAGCTTTACAGGGTCAACCAATCAGGTGGGGTTACTTCATCTAACATGAGACTGATCCCATTAAAGTGTAAAGATAATCTCTTAATGAGAGCGCCTATTTCTTCTTTCAGAGGCACAAAGGCTGACAGACATCACTGAAAAGACTGTTTCACATGTGGTTTTAGGGAATATTGATCATAAGAATAATAAAATATTGAATATAAGACTAGTTGGCTCCAGTGCACCATACTGTATGTCTGCATCACATATAGTCAATGTGTATGAATGTAGCTGCACTGGTACAGCAGCATCTTTAATGTGAATCCCTGTATATTAATCTGCAATTATCTGTGTTTAAAATCAGTAATAATAATGATTAATAAGATTAATAATAATATAATATCTGTTGTTACATGGGGACTGAAGGAGCAGATCACATGTAATGGTTATGAGTTTAAGAAAGGTTATAAATAAAGTTGAAAGAACAACACAGTGCTCTAACCCAGTGGTTCCCAAACTTTGTTTCTGGGGACCCACTTTTTTAAAATGACAAACCATCACAACCCAGATCACAATAGATCTTATCTATAATTACAACATTAACAATTTGTACATAAATGAACATTTCAGACCATTTTTACTGCCGTCTGCATCATCATATTATCTTGAATAGGTAAACCAGACATTTTAGAGTGATATACATTTAAATTACAACTACACTGTATGCTTATTGAAAATATATACTGGACATATTTTAAATACTTTATAGATACCATCAAATCATTTAGGAGGGGTGTGGTATCTCAGTTTTTATCTCCTCATCACAATATAAACATTTTAAACAGGCTACTTTATAAATGAGAAAATGCATTGAGTCTGAGTAAACAGCCACTCATGTTCATGTGTTTATATTTTTATTTCAGAACTTAAATGCATCTTAAATTAAACGGGCACACATCAGGTTAACAACACACATTTGAACTACTTAAAATGAGACAAATTAAGTGCATTTTGTTGTAATTAACAGACTCATATTTCCCTCTCATCATTAAATCAAACAGAATATTGTTTGTTCTTTGTTCCAGTCAGGTGTATAAGAGGAGAGCAACACGCATATCAGGTGTAGCTTTTAGTCTCTGGGCGGTAGCTAAGCTAACATTACCTGCAGCAGTCTGGTCCTTAGCTGGGTCTTGTCCCTGGTCTCTAGCTATGCCTTTCTTTTTTATTAGCCAGGCATCCATGTTTATGACCACCTGTAAAATGTGTTCATTACTTTGGTGGAAACTATGGTGGACACCTGGGTGCAAACCCAAACGAGTTCTGAACAAGGCACCGCCTGCCTGGCTCCAATGTCGCACTATGATTGGCAGAACTCTATATGTGGTGGAGCTAGAAACACGCTCCCTCATGTGGCTGAAGGATGTACTGCAGATATAAATCTAGAATAATTGTCAAATAGAATCATAACTACTTTATTTGGCGACCCAAATAAAATCACCCAGACTTTGGGAACCACTGCTCTAACCTATATAATAAGATATTTTAATTGTAGTTATTCTAGGTACTTTTTAATCCACCCTCTTTTATCTGTCTCAGTCTCAGAATGTCTCTGTATGAGGGGTTTGGTCAGGGTGGTGACTCTTCTCTATAACACAAGTGTGAGCCTTTAATCAACATCCCTCACTTTTACAGCTGAACTTGAAAACAACTCTTGACTTCACTGCATATAGAAGTCATAAATAAACATACATATTCACTGGTCATTAAGCTAATGTGGTACTAGAGCAATATAAAAGAAGGAGATGTACAGATTGTATATGTGCTACCCTCCTCTGGCATACAGTGTCATCACCTAAAGGTGCTTCGACTTTTTGACCGTATGAGGTTGCAATAGTCGGGAAATGTGATGCAACAGCTGTTAGTTTGTTTCCATGGAGCATAGAAAATATAAGTATATACACACACACACACACGTATGTGTATAAAATACTGAGCAGCAGTAAAAAGCATAATTTCATAGGCTTTCATGCTGTCCTGTTCATATTAAATATCGGAGGCAAATTATGGTTCACACAGGTTTATTACCTCCAAGGAGGTTATGTGATTGGTTCTGTTTGTCTGTCTGTTTGTTTGTTTGTTTGTTTGTTTGTTAGCAGGATTAAACAAAAACTAATGGACGGATTTGCATGACATTTTCACCAAAGATGGCCCCTAGCATATCCTAGAGGTGATTAATTTTGGTAATGATCCGGTAACAGATGGGACTTGTACTACTGGAATAAGCCTGTGT
>CM075199.1:10000-82500 GCA_037577475.1 Chaunax sp. Z400
AAAGTACAATATTCATCCCCTGCCATGAACTTAATTGTGGAAGTATGCAATAGGTTTCATCCATAAGTGTGTGGGTAAGTAAGGACATCACAATGAACACGATTTCTCTGAAACCATTAAAGATGGGCTTTATATGTACAGCACTAGGTTGAGTTTGAAAATTTCTGCAGAAAAAACATTTTCAATACTGTTGTGCCTTTTCATTCAAAATTTGCACTTGCTGCAACGTGTTGCAGATTGAACAAGTTTTTTCAAAAACTTTTAAAGATAGAGGAATGTTTGCGCACGCATATATACAGTATATATATATATATACTGAGCAACAGTAAAAATGCATAATTTGAAAAACCCTGTAATTTCTATTCACTAGTCCTAATCTACTGAAACAAACAATCATGTGATTCACTGAGAAGACTTTTTTAAGTACCCACAACCAAAACATGTTAAATCATGAATAACCATCATTTAGTCATAACATAGAAATAACAGTCATTGGTGCATTTCAGAGTAAACCATGATGTTGGTGAGATTTTTTTCTGCATGATAGAAAAGACCTGGCCAAGGCGATAATTTACCGGGTCTAATTAATGATGTCACGATTCCCCAAAACATAATGTGACCAAGCAGTTGGGATGCTGATGATGATGATGATGGTCTGAACTCTGCAGACACGTGTAGCACAGATGTTACAGATGTTATGGCTCATTGCACAGTGGAGGCAGATCACATTTAGTGACAAGTCCGGATTTAACTTGTACACAGCTGATGGTCGTAGGCGTGTGTATCGTCGCAGTGGGGAACGCTATCCTGCAGCATACATCCAGGAAGTGGACCGTTTTGGTGGTGGTGTCATGATGTGGGGAGTCACTGCTAATGGATGGTGATCAGACCTTGTCCAGATCCATGGTACACTGACAGCTATCCGTTACCAAAATATGGTCCTAGGTCCACATGTCATTCCCAGGATACAGCGATCGGGTATCACCTTCATGCATGACAATGCCAGACCACATGTGGATCATGTCTGTCAGGAGTAGCCTACCTGGACCAGAACAATGTCACTGTCCTTCCTTGACCAGCATATTCACCAGATCTCAACCCAATAGAGCATCTGTGGGATGTTCAGGATCACCAGGTGAGAGAGAGAGAGATCCTGCTCCAGCAACACATGAACAACTTGTCACAGCTCTGCAGGAAGAATGGCATGTCATCCTACAAGTCCAGATTAACATCTTATCCATTCAGGAGGTGTAAAGTAGTGATAAATGCTGGAGGTAGAAACGCACGGTAGTGACTATTGTTGTTATATGTCTCACCATCCACACTTTCTGACGTGTAAACTCTCAGACAAAAACCTGTAATCTGCACAAAAAACATTTTTCTGTATGGCTAAAGGGTGAATAAAGATGTGTGAGTCATAATTTACCTTTTATATTTAATAAGAACAGGATGGCATGACACTAAAAATGTGTTTTCATATTTTACGTTTTATAACGATACAAAAATTTTCGATGGGTGACAAGTCTGGACTGCAGGCAGGTCAGTTTAGCACCGGACTCTTTTACTAAGGAGTCATTCTGTTGTAACACCTGCAGAATATGGTTTGACATTGTCTTACTGAAATGAGCAAGACTGTCTGTTTTTAATGCAGTGATGTCCACTACAGAATCCTGTCTGTTTTTAATGCAGTGATGTCCACTACAGAATCCTGTCTGTTTTTAATACAGTGATGTCCACTACAGAATCCTGTCTGTTTTTAATGCAGCGATGTCCACTACAGAATCCTGTCTGTTTTTAATACAGTGATGTCCACTACAGAATCCTGTCCGTTTTTAATGTAGTGATGTCCACTACAGAATCCTGTCTGTTTTTAATACAGTGATGTCCACTACAGAATCCTGTCTGTTTTTAATGCAGTGATGTCCACTACAGAATCCTCTGTTTTTAACAGTGATGTCCACTACAGAATCCTGTCTGTTTTTAATACAGTGATGTCCACTACAGAGTCCTGTCTGTTTTTAATACAGTGATGTCCACTACAGAATCCTGTCTGTTTTTAATGTAGTGATGTCCACTACAGAGTCCTGTCTGTTTTTAATGTAGTGATGTCCACTACAGAATCCTGTCTGTTTTTAATGTAGTGATGTCCACTACAGAATCCTGTCTGTTTTTAATGAAGTGATGTCCACTACAGAATCCTCTGTTTTAATACAGTGATGTCACTACAGAATCCTCTGTTTTTAACACAGGGATGTCCACTACAGAATCCTGTCTGTTTTTAATGCAGTGATGTCCACTACAGAATCCTCTGTTTTTAATACAGTGATGTCCACTACAGAATCCTGTCTGTTTTTAATACAGTGATGTTCACTACAGAATCCTGTCTGTTTTTAATACAGTGATGTCCACTACAGAATCCTCTGTTTTTAATACAGTGATGTCCACTACAGAATCCTGTCTGTTTTTAATACAGTGATGTCCACTACAGAATCCTGTCTGTTTTAATACAGTGATGTCCACTACAGAATCCTGTCTGTTTTTAATACAGTGATGTCACTACAGAATCCTGTCTGTTTTTAATACAGTGATGTCCACTACAGAATCCTGTCTGTTTTTAATGCAGTGATGTCCACTACAGAATCCTGTCTGTTTTTAATGCAGTGATGTCCACTACAGAATCCTGTCTGTTTTAATGCAGTGATGTCACTACAGAATCCTGTCTGTTTTTAATGCAGTGATGTCCACTACAGAATCCTGTCTGTTTTTAATACAGTGATGTCCACTACAGAATCCTGTCTGTTTTTAATACAGTGATGTCCACTACAGAATCCTGTCTGTTTTTAATACAGTGATGTCACTACAGAATCCTCTGTTTTTAATGCAGTGATGTCCACTACAGAATCCTGTCTGTTTTTAATGTAGTGATGTTCACTACAGAATCCTGTCTGTTTTTAATACAGTGATGTCACTACAGAATCCTGTCTGTTTTTAATGCAGTGATGTCTGAGGGCCTGAAGATCACGGCCATCATTGGTTTTCATCCTTGTCCCTTGGTTTAGAGCTTTCTTCAGATTCTCTTCTCTTCAATCTTTTAATGATTTTGTTTCTGTAGATGATAAAATCCACAAATTGTTTGTAATTTTACATTGAGAAACATCATTCTTAAATTGTTGCACTTCCTGTTGCATTAAAGTCTGCTAAAGAGTATTTTGGTTGTGTCTGAATGTAACACTTGGCTGTTTAAGCAATCAATTCCTCATCAATATATGTATTTCCTCATTAGATGTAGAATACTGCATCATCTTTAGGTCAGACCAATTAGGGCCAAGCACACTTAAAAGGTTCTGTTGTGACTTTCAGTTTATTCCTGTGTTTGTTCAGGTACTGAACCTGACAGGAGCACATCTCCTCCTAAAATAGGCCATTATGTTTATTTCTATTTTCACATTGAACTGAATAGGCTCACCTTCACTTACTGTTACAAGCTTCAGTCAGTCTGATGTTTGCAATAGAGGCTGAATCTGCAGTCTCACATACCGTGTTTGTCAGCCCTAGGGAGCTGCTGCTTTTCTGACATAATGAGATAACTTATTGTCCTGTTCCTCCGGTTGTCTGCGTTGGTCTGAGGGATATGCGATAGAGGCTGAGATGTACAGCATCCGTCTGCTGGAGATAGACAGGATGTTTGGCCTCTGGATAACAGCTGACTGCCATCACTTAATAGTGATAGTAAATAAATAGTACTGGCTGGTTAGCAACACTTTTATCCAGAGGATGATGAAGTGAGGAGGGGATACAGGCCTGGGTTCCGTCTGTCCGTCACGTTTCATTTCGGCAGCATAACTCAACAACCATTTCTTTTTTTTTCACCAAACATTATGTACACATCTCTGATGTACTAGAGAGGTGCCTTTGGGGGAATTTTAAGCATTTTTTTTTTTCTTATTTTGAAAATTTAACTTTTTCTCAGATATGCAGTTAACATGAATTGCAGGGAGAACTTAGATACCTTCTGTCTGTGTCTCTCCAGTGAAATGTACTTGTGGCGAGGGATCCTGACTATTTCATGCTTGTTGTCCATTCATTGGCTGCTGTGGTGGTGACCTCTCATTTCTCAGTAACTGCAATAATTACTGTTGTGACTCAGCACTTCCTCTTTCAGTAGGGGTTGAGTGGGAAGCCTCTGTACTACGTTCTCTCCAGTCTTCAGACTCTGTTTTGAAACAGGATTATCTCTGGGTTTGTCTTGATACTAATTATTAGAAGAGTGGAAGTGGTGTGTGTGTGTGTGTGTGTGTGTGTGGGGGGGGGGGGGGTGGGGGGTGTGAGTACCCTCTTATCTTTCCTCAAGCCAAACAAACTGTCCCTACTCACTGTAGACAGGATGCACTGCTCCCAAATTAATCATAGCTGGGAGTATACAAATGGCTGAAATGTCCTTTTATGGCATTGAATGACTTTTTAAAACAGGATGTGATGTCATGACATGTGAGTGGGATCTCACAAGAACCCTGTCCTTCCAGAGTAGAGTAGAAAATCCCTCCCCTCCGATACGCACTCCGAACTAAAAGTGACTCGTGAAGCGCTGCTGTGTCTCAGCTGGTTGTGCTGAGACACAGCAGCCTGAGAGCTGTCCATGTTACACCTAAATGCCTAAAGTAAGTTCAAACATGTTGGTACATAGAAATCAAGCCAGCCAATAATATACATGTGACACCTGGTTTCATAGGATTTGGATTTGAATTGGAGGAGCCTATTTTCTGTTAAAAGAATGGTGGTTTGAGGACCTAGGGAAATTCATCCCTGTGTGTGTAACAGGTCTAGTGATGCAGCCGATCACAGTCTGCAGATCCATCAGAAAAATGATCATTCTGATTAACAGCTGATGGGATGCAGGTGATGAAATAATCCATCATTAATGAGGAAAATATTGATGACATCACCTGCAGCGATCCCCCAGCAGCAGAAACCAGAAGTGTGTCTCCACCTTCTGTGACTTTTACCCACAATGCACAGTAGCTTAACTTCATTAATGATTTATGATTTAATGATTTTAGGATCTACTGTTAATGAATGTTCTATGTTCTACTATACATCCTAAAGGTCCCACACAGTCCAGGTTCACACAGAGAAACAGTCCAGGTTCATACAGTGAAACAGTCCAGGTTCATACAGTGAAACAGTCCAGGTTCATACAGTGAAACAGTCCAGGTTCACACAGAGAAACAGTCCAGGTTCATACAGTGAAACAGTCCAGGTTCATACAGTGAAACAGTCCAGGTTCATACAGTGAAACAGTCCAGGTTCATACAGTGAAACAGTCCAGGTTCACGCAGAGAAACAGTCCAGGTTCACACAGAGAAACAGTCCAGGTTCATACAGTGAAACAGTCCAGGTTCATACAGTGAAACAGTCCAGGTTCATACAGTGAAACAGTCCAGGTTCATACAGTGAAACAGTCCAGGTTCATACAGTGAAACAGTCCAGGTTCACGCAGAGAAACAGTCCAGGTTCATACAGTGAAACAGTCCAGGTTCATACAGTGAAACAGTCCAGGTTCACGCAGAGAAACAGTCCAGGTTCATGCAGTGAACAGTCCAGGTTCATACAGTGAAACAATTTGGATTAGAACAGATGTCCTCCTGATGAATCCTGAGGCACCACTAGAGGTGACGTCAAATGTCCATGAGGGTGGAGTCTCTAATTAAGAGAAAATCATTGGCTCAGGTGGATGGGTGGATTCAGGTGCATCAGAGCCAATCTGTGCATCACCTGTGTGCACAATGTGTAATAAGTGCAATTATATAACACCTGTTTGATGTGCTGGTCTGTGTATGTCCTTTTCTTTAGCCAAACAGAAGAAACCCAGAGTTCATCATCTGACTGGAAAGGAGAGCTGTCCCTAAAACACTGCTTTACATCAGGTATTTACTTCACTCCCCCTCTTTCTAGATTAAATCTCTGAAATGAACATTATTGAATTGAAAAGTGAGCCCCAAACAACGACCTCTCTTAGAAGCAAACGTGGCACCAGGGCTTCAGTTTTGGACGAGCCTCTCAGTTTCACAAGGGAATACAGTTCCTGACGAGTTTGACTAAAACAGAAATGACTGATGTCATTCTGTGAGAGGCAGACCTATTCTAACACATTTCCAATGCATTACAGTTTATATTTAAAACAATGGTATCATTATACACACAATATGTATGTCATCCGAGATGACTGGACAGAAAAGTCCACATTTATTCTTCCTGAAATGAATTCTACAAGGCCGCTGTGGCTCTTTTGCGTTCGTCAAAAGTGTAAATATTATACCATTATGAAGCTAAACATGGACACTTGGTAGAAACTTACCAACAGAAATCAGAGGTGAGGACGTGGAGAATAAATGAGGTCAGAGCCCAGTATAAGCCATCTACACGGGTCAACAACCATCACACGAGTGTTCACTGAGCACAGAGGACTGAAGGAAACAGTGGTGTACAATGGCATCATTGTGACAAGGGTGATTTTTAAAAAAAATTAATCCTTTTTACTTCTTCTCGTTTAGAACAGTTAAACAGTGCAGTCATTATTACAAAGGCACATTTTGGGCAGAAATGTTCATGTGACTCGGTACATAGTCCATGTGTAACCTTCACCAGTCCTCATAGGACAGACAGAAAGGTAAGGAGTGCTGTCATTGTCCACATCCACAGAGGGGCAAGATCAGATGCCAATTGTTCATCCATATATACATAGTTAGATCCATTCACAGATAAACATACAATCCCTCATTGTAGATGCACATATCTGTCCACCTCCACATACCTACAGATGTCACTGCATCCATTTGCAGACATTGCTGCAGCATTAACTCCTCAAGTGTGTGGTGGGGGGAGAGAGCGGGAATTGTTTTTCCAGCAGTAGTTGCAGTGTGCACCAACAACCACCAGGTGGCACATGTAGCACAAGCCTGCAGCCTTTCTCTTGCGTGGGTTGTGTTACACTGATATTAGAGCAGTGTTAACGTGCAACAACTTCACTGCTGCACTTCATAATAATAACTTATTATTTCTACTATCATTAATAATAATAATATAGTTTTATACATGTAACATATTCTTATATTGCTCTACTATTATTACTTTCTAACTTAAGTTACCCAGTGAGTAAATCATCATCCAGATCACGTCAATAATAAAAGTGGATTATGATTAATCTTACACACTCTTCTCTCTTCCATGCCTTCGTCTTCCTGTTCCGACAGAGACTATGTGCTTCACACATGCTTTAGAGCAGTGGTTCCCAAAGTCTGGGTCGTGACCCACAGGTGGGTCGCAGGAGATTTTATTTGGGTCGCCAAATAAAATAGTTATGATTTTATTTGACTATTATTCTAGATTTACATCTGCAGTACATCTTTCAGCCACATGAGGGAGCGTGTTTCTAGCTCCTCCACACATGGAGTTCTGCCAATCATAGCGGGACATTGGAGCCAGGCAGGCGGTGTCATGTTCAGAACTCGTTTGGGTTTGCACCCAGGTGTCCACCATAGTTTCCAAAGTAATGAACACATTTTGCAGGTGGTCACAAACATGGATGCCTGGCTAATAAAAAAGAAAGGCATAGCTAGAGACCAGGGACAAGACCCAGCTAAGGACCAGACTGCTGCAGCTAATGTTAGCTTAGCTACCACCCAGAGACTAAAAGCTACACCTGATATGCGTGTCGCTCTCCTCTTGTACACCTGACTGGAACAAAGAACAAACAATATTCTGTTTGATTTAATGATGAGAGGGAAATATGAGTCTGTTAATTACAACAAAATGCACTTAATTTGTCTCATTTTAAGTAGTTCAAATGTGTGTTGTTTACCTGATGTGTGCCCGTTTGATTTAAGATGCATTTAAGTTCTGAAATAAAAATATGAACATATGAACATGAACATGAGTGGCTGTTTACTCAGACTCAATGCATTTTCTCATTTATAAAGTAGCCTGTTTAAAATGTTTATATTGTGATGAGGAGATAAAAATGAGATACCACACCCCTCCTAAATGATTTGATGGTATCTATAAAGTATTTAAAATATGTCCAGTATATATTTTCAATAAGCATACAGTGTAGTTGTAATTTAAATGTATATCACTCTGAAATGTCTGGTTTACCTATTCAAGATAATATGATGATGCAGACGGCAGTAAAAATGGTCAGAAATGTTCATTTATGCACAAATTGTTAATGTTGTAATTTATAGATAAGATCTATTGTGATCTGGGTTGTGATGGTTTGTATTTTTTTTTTAAATGTGGGTCCCCAGAAAAAAAGTTTGGAACCACTGATGTAGAGTATTTTTCTCTGTTTCTTTTATTTAGTGGTACTGTTCTTCCAGAGGATGATGAAGCTGTAGTGCATACACAACTTGGAGCTGTTCCACGTCACACTGATAAAGTTATAACGTCCGAAAATAGACGTATAAAAAAAACTTTCATTGTTACTCAAATGGGGACATCCAGAAGACGTTACAGATGTACGGAAATCATGTATTTTTGACATGATTTAGACAATGGTTTGCTCTTGGATAAATTTCAGGTGTCATATGCCACCAAAAGGAGGAAATATGTCAAGATACGGCCCTGAAATGTACAAATCAGCTTTAAGAATTTCCTCTTGTGGGATGAATACGGTATCTAAACAACAACAATGTTATAACTTTAGCTATTTGTCCAGAGACAGCAGATACGCACACATGCTAGATGTGTATTTTTGTTATAAAGAAAATGTCGATAATACATATTTGAAATGGCAGTAAACTAATCGGATCTTACATTCTATAATAATAATTGACACTTTATGATATGCACAGCCTGTAGTACCACTGGTGTAAAAATAAAGTTTGCTTTGATTCAGGCTACTCCCGACTGGAATCAATGAGACCTTATTTTGTTATCATTTACTTGGATTTTACAGCATGCAGTTTGGATCTCTTTACCACACCCAGCATTAGTGTGACAGGGCTGTTGCCGTGGAATGTGGGGGGAAGGTTGCCACTATTGTCACTACAAATAGAAGCAATTCACACCTACAGTTAGGGTGACCAGATATCCCACTTTGTGCAGGACTGCACAGCATTTTTATCCCTTGTCCCCCGTCCCACATATTGAGACCGTGTCCCGCATTTTGATTCGTTCTAGCTTTGAAAAGTCAACACATCAGGACAGCTGTTTTCTAAAATCAGGCTTTTATCCAATGGCTGTGAAAAAAGCTGTGAAGCCTTTCATCATGGGGCGGGGTTTGTGTGTGGGGCTGTCAATCAAACTACACACAAGCACAGGTAAACCTGTCACCGTCTATGATGCCTTAGTGGAGAAACATGATGGGAAGATGTCAGAGTTAAAAACACCAAAAAAACACACACAATTTTCTGTGGCTTCAGGTTTTGTTTTATCTAATGTTTTATTTTATAGCTACATTTTTATGAAATGCTGTTGTTTGATTTGGGATAGGAGGGTGAATAGAAAGACTTGATGTGAATAATGCTGCTGCTTTGCTTTAGTATATGGTTCTATTATCTTCAGTGTGTGGGTCGACATGACAACTTAATATTACGGTGTTTGGAGTCAATCAGTCATGTGTTAATATCTGTGGTTGGAGAAAATATAGGTAGGATCAGACCTTGATCTAAATGTGTTACTTTTCTTTTTTGGATATACTATGAGCTCACCCTCACTTTTATATGCCCACATGATCTGCACCGTTTTAAAACACCAGTAGAATACTTCAAAGAATAGATCCCCATGTCAACAACCTGTCTGTTGTGTTTTATTGTGTTTAGTTTAGTCAGATTTACTGTTAAAATAAACAATAAAAAACAACTACTTTTAAAAGTAATTGGGATAGAAATAGGAGTACAAGCAGAATATCACACAATACAATAAGTACTGTGAAACTTAATATGATAACAATAATATGTTAAAGTTTTTAACATGCTACAGACCTAACCTGTAACCTGCATAATGTATTGTGTGTCTTTATTTTTTAGGTCAGATGGACGTTATATCAAATTTTAGGCTACTTCTCAGTATTGGTAATGTGTCCCACATTGTCCCACACAAACGTACTCTTTGTCCCACATCTGGTTGGTTGGGATCACTGGGATCATTGGAAATAAGTATGTTATGATTTATGTGTTATCCTGGGTATTCATCTATATTTGTATGTACTATACTCTTTATATGAAAGACACAAGCGGCTTTCTTCCTTCTTCTCTCCAAATCCACCGTGAAAACTGAAGGCAGTAAACAAGAAAATACAAATCTCACTTGTATCTTGTTTGAGGTTGTGTAAACAATAATACACAGCTTCACACGTGTGAGTTTAACTGGCAAACAGCTTGTGGGTGTATTACCGTAAGGAATGATTGGGCAATTACATTTACACCCATTCAGTCAGGATTTAAGATCTCTGCTGCCACCTAGCGTGTACCACTATCAAGTGCAGCAAACACAGCCCCCCTTCTTTGCTGCAGGGGCAACCATGTTCTGCAGCAGCAAGGCGTGCAAATGAATGTAGTGACATCTGTATACAGTTAAGAGTACATTTACAGTGCAAATCGCCTCAGTTAAGGAAGTACGAGTGAAGTGGAGACCATTTAGTCAGAAATACCTCTGAAATACCTTGAATGTTCTATCTTAGAGACCACACAGTTAGCCTGGGCTTTACCTACTTGAAATGCTAACAGGCGACTTGCCCTGTTCCCCATCTCATAAATCGGAGTGCTCCTTCTGCTTTATATGTGAGGAGTTTGTCCAGGCCCTGCCTTGTTTCTTTAAGCTCTAGAAGAATACTATGAGATCCAGTAGTTGTATGTGTTGTTTCCAATTGCCTGATTTTATTTTCTAATCTTATTTGCTCTTCCATTTGTTTTTTCTTTAGTCTTGATGCAATTTGTATCATTTTCCCTCTGATCACAGCTTTAGCTCCTTCCCATAAAGTTGATGGAGTCACCTCCCCATGATCATTCAACTCAAAATATTCTTTTAGGTTTTCCTTGAAATCTTGGACTACTGTTGTATCGGTCAGTAACGAAACATTCATTCTCCAATATCTGAAGAAATGTTCTTTACCTAAATCTATGTTTAATATGACAGGGGCATGATCACTCAGCGTTATCGGTTCGATGTGGCAATCTATTATTTTATAAATCTGTTGTTGGGAGAGACAGAAGAAATCAGTCCTGGAGTAACTTTTATGCACATTGGAGAAGAAACTGAAATCTTTCACATTTGGGTTTTTAAACCTCCATGACCTAGTTCTGAGATCATATTGTTAACCATTTTGGTTTTTCTACTTTGAGATCCTTCATCTACTGATGGTCTATCTAATGTCCATTCTGCACAGCATTGAAGTCCCCCGTGACTATTATCATGCCCTTGGCAGATTCAGCAGTGATGTTTGCAATTTCTTTAAAAAAGTTCCTATTCACACTCATTGGGAGCATACAGATTCATATTTCCCCGATCTTTCCTGCTACCACGATAGAAACGGCCAAGTTTATCCTGAATCAATTTTTCTAAAGAGTAAGTTTGCAACCCCCGTTTTCTTACTAGACGAAGAAGAATATACCTGATTTACCCACTCCCGTTCGAATTTTTTATGTTTGTCTTCTGACGGGTGGGTTTCCTGCAGCAGAGCTATTGAGCATTTCAGTTTCTTGAGCTGACGATATGTTTTTTTTCTTTTGATTGGGTGATGGACATTGTAGGTAGCTATTATTAGATAATCCATATATAGCTGGTGAGAGTATTAATAAGCCCCTCTGTGTTCTCATCTTGAGACTTAGTTTCTGCACACTGTACCTGTTGAGCCCTTGAAATACCACATGTGACTGCACTTCTGATGAAATGGGAACATGATATAACAATAGAACATAGGAACATAAAAGAACAAGAACCGACTTCCAAAAAAAAACAAAAAACCTGTCTGGTCGAACAAACATCCCTTACAGTTCCCAAAGCAACGGAGAGTGGTGACTAAAATCTCTCCGGTGAAATACACCTAGTGTAACAGCAATTACAGCCTGAGTGGCCGTAATTAAGGTTGCCTTGCTGTATTGAAAGTATAAAAATAAAACAAAAATGACAATACAAAACTAAGTTAAGCTATGTTAGCAATAATTCTCTGAGGGGAGAAAACTTTTTTTTCTTTTTCAGTTACATATTTTCTTGACATATATGAACCAGCCAAAATAAACAATTAAAAGCCTTATTTTTATATTCTTAACAGAGGTAAACAAGCAGGCCTTCAAGCCTTGTTAATGCCAGTGCAATGCAAATAATTATTCCTAGTCCGTTTACTTATATCTCAGGGTTGTCAGTTTTTTACTTCTCACCCACAAAAACCTGCAAGTCCGTATTCGTCAGTGTTGGTAAGTCTGCTTTATCGGATGACGGTGTGATCCAGGGATTGCACAGCAGCTCCTTCTGTAGTCTCTCCCCGTCATCCACTTTGACTTGTATTCCCCATCTCCTCAAGTGAGGGGGCCACGTCCACTAGGTTAATGAAGGTCTTCACACCGGCGTCTAGATGGATTTTCAACTTGGCAGGGAATGATGATTGGGCTCTGACGTTTTTTCTCTCTAAGTTTTATTACCTCCCATACCTGAATGTCCGACGTGTAGTCTTGATCAAAAAATATCTTGTATCCATTGTGTGGTACTCCTCTCTTCTTTGAGGCCTGTTGAAGTATGTTTTCTTTAATTCTGTAGTTGAAAAACCTGATAATGGACCTTGAAGGAGTGTGTTCTTTCAGTTTAATAATCAGTGAGCGATGCGCTCTCTCCTCGTGTAGGTCTAGATCTTCAGGCAGTTCAAGTGAGGTGCGCAACACGTTGGTTATGAACTTTATCATATCGCCCCCTTCCCCGTCCTTTCACTCCATAAACACGCAGGTTATTCCGCCTGGCTCTGCATTCAAGGTCTTCACATTTTGCAGATAATTTGGCTTCTCTGTGGAGTAAATAGTGGATATCTCTCTCGTGGCGTGCTGCTTTGTCCTCCGTGTCGCTCACTCAATGTTTATTATTTGTTGCTCCAATTTTGTTGTACGTTCCAACACATCATCAAGGGTAGATTCAACCCTGGAGAGGGCAGCTTTTGTCTTGGGAGGCCTTCGTGTGTTCATTTCGTAGGCTACGTAGCTCCATTAGCAACACTGCCTTATTGTCTACATTATATACTGACCAACAGTAGAAACACATGTATTTCGCTAACAGATAGCTGTCCATGTACCGTGGATCTGGACAAGTTCTGACTGTCATCCATTAGCAGTGCCCCCCCACATCATGACACCACCACAAAACGATCCACTTCCTGGATCTATACGACAGGATAGCGGTTTCCGTGGCGATGGTACAAACGCCAACGACCACCAACTGTGTACAAGTTAAATCTGGACTTGTCACTAAATGTGATCTGCCTCCACTGTGTAATGAGCCATAACATCTGTAACATCTGTGCTACACGTGTCAGCAGAGTTCAGACCATCATCATCATCAGCATCAGCATCCCAACTGTCTGGTCACATAACTTCTTTCAGGGATCGTGACATCATCAGTTGTTTCAGTAGGACATTAATTAGACCCAGTAAATTATCACCTTTACCAGGTCTTTTCAGTCATGCAGAAAAAAATCTCACCAACATCATGGTTTACTCTGAAATGCACCAATGACTGTTATTTCTATGTTATGACTAAATGATGGTTATTCATGATTTAACATGTTTTGGTTGTGGGTACTTAAAAAAGTCTATTCAGTGAATCACGTTTGTTTGTTTCCGTAGATTAGAGCTAGTGAATAGAAATGACAGGGTTTTTAAAATGATGCGTTTCCACTGTTGCTCAGTATATATATCACCTGTATGCAGAGGCGTTTTGACCTGGTCCCGTTTGTCCTCTTTCTTAGAGCCTTTGCCTTTCTTTTCTATGTCTTTCTTTGAAGCAGACATTGCGCTTTATCTTTTCGGGGGGGAAAAAGACAAGTTACAAATATGAAATAATAGTTTGGCTGTTTTTCTTAAGGGAGCTCCTATCATGACGTCACCGGAAGTCCTCGACTAGGGTGATTTTACATCATTTGAATATCCTGCTCTTTAGCTGAAAGTGGAACTATTAGTGCTCATCATTTCATTCTATCTGCCACCAAGATATTCACAGCTGTTTATACAGGAATTCTCAGAGCTGGTCTCACTTAGTTTCACTGTAGTACTAATAGTAGTAGTAATAGTAGTAGTAGTAGTATTAGTAATAGCAGTAGTAGTAATAGTAGTAATAGCAGTAGTAGTAGTAGTAGTAATAGTAGTAGCACTATAGTAGTAGTAGTAGTAGTAGTAGTAATAGTAATAGTAGTAGCACTATAGTAGTAGCACTATAGTAGTAGTAGTAGTAGTACTATAGTAGTAATAATAGTAGTAATAGTAGTAATAGTAATAGTAGTAATAGTAATAGTAGTAGCACTACAGTAGTAGTAGTAGCACTATAGTAGTAGTAGTAGTACTATAGTAGTAATAATAGTAGTAATAGTAGTAATAATAGTAGTAGTAATAGTAATGGTAGTAGTAGTAGTAATAGTAGTAGTAATAGTAATGGTAGTAGTAGTAGTAATGGTAGTAGTAGTAGTAGTAATGGTAGTAATGGTAGTAATAATAGTAATAGTAATAATAGTAATAGTAGTAGTAATAGTAATAGTAGTAATAGTAGTAGTAATAGTAGTAGTAATAGTAGTAGTAGTAGCACTATAGTAGTAGTAGTACTATAGTAGTAATAATAGTAGTAATAATAGTAGTAGTAATAGTAATGGTAGAAGTAGTAGTAATAGTAATGGTAGTAGTAGTAGTAGTAATAGTAGTAATGGTAGTAATGGTAGTAATAATAGTAATAGTAATAGTAATAATAGTAGTAGTAATAGTAATAGTAATAATAGTAGTAATAGTAGTAGTAATAATAGTAGTAGTAGTAATAGTAGTAGTAGTAGTAGTAATAGTAGTAGTATCTCCAAACATCTCTAATACAAAACCTGCTTACTCTCAGTCTAAGGACTCCTTCTACTGTACACGGCCTCACTTCACAGATCCAGCAGTATATTCCAACATATTGTTATATTTTCCTTTGGCCAGAGTCCAGATCAGGATTCTTGTGACCTTTATAGTCAACAGTCAGACAAAAAACTGCTCCTTACATTTTTGCTGATGTGTATTCATAATTGACAAAGACCAATCCACAGATGTCGACACACGAGAGAGATGGGGAGGGGCGAGGCTGCTCCAGTAAGAGATACCATTGGGTCAGCCGAGTGCCCCTCTTTACGGTCAGTCGTTGGTAATAATTGTTTATGGCCCTCTGGGAAACTATTAACTACATTACAGACCTTGAAGTCCAGACTATGAGTCTCTCCTGCACCATAGTGCTTCTCAGATATGCACAGATAGCTTCAGTTTTAAGAAGGACCAGCTGGTGCTTGCAGCAGTCACAGGTTCATATATGTGACCAGGGACACTTGAGCCCTGCTCCATTTCCTTTGTGATGGAGACTAATGTTGGGGCTATCAATAGGGCGAATTTGGTTAATAGAGTGTAATTAATGATTATTAAAAATGAATTTTAATGAATTTGATGTTATTACTTAAATTAATAATAATTACGGGGCACCACCCTGGAGACGGAAAAATGATCATCAATGATCGATTGAATTTAATATTATTATTAAAATTAATAATAACTACGGGGCACCACCCTGGAAACAGGGAAACAATTAACCAAACTCTGTTCGGTCTCACATGAACGATGAAGGGAAGAGTACGTGCACTGACCCTCGCAACCAGCCTTTAAAACAGTATCAATGCAAAACAATACAAACAACTTCTCTTTAAAATATAACAAAGTTTATTAAAATTTGCAATATCGACCTTCAGTCAACACACTTCAATTAATTAACTCAATTATCTACAACTACTACTGACAATCATGCAGGTACAAGCAAGCATGTGTGTGTGGATGTGGTTATATGTGTGTGTGTGTGTGTGTGTGTGTGTATGCGTGTGTGAGCGAGAGAGGATCTAAGGGAGAGGAGGAGGTACTCAGAGATGGCCACGAAGTTTGAACACTTGCAAATGGCGCCGGGGCTCACCAAGCTCTTAAACCTGAATGAGTGTGTGTGTGTGTGTGTGTGTGTGTGTGTGTGTGTGTGTGTGTGTGTGTGTGTGTGTGTGTGTGTGTGTGTGTGTGTGTGTGTGTGTGTGTGTGTGTGTGTGTGTGTGAAGAGAAAGAAGGAGAAAGAGAAGAAATAGAGAAGTAGAGGAAAAGAGTGGGTGGAAGAGAAGGAAATCCCAACAATCAGCGTACAACAATCGGTCAGCGCACAATAACAAAAGCTAGCTCTAACAGTTTAAAGCAGCAAAACAGCAAGTTTAACAATACACAAACAATCTGCTCTGCCCAGACCTAAGCCTCTTACTCTGTTGAAGAAGGGAAGCTGGCGAAGAGGTCCTTTCGTCCTTTGCGGTCCGGCTCGGTCCTTCGAGTCGTGGGTCCTGACAAAGTGTTGTGTTGTTCTGTTGCAGTGAGATTCAGCTGATCCTCGGCGGGACGGCGTTTAGAGCCCCATTAGTTGGCTCTCGCAGTGCGGCGGAGGAAAACAGCAGGGTTGATGTAGCTGATGAAACACGGGGTCATCTTAGGTCCTTTTTATTTTCGATGAGAGCGGTACGGGAGCACTCCTGTGTTATACAGGGATCATTACTGGGACTGGCAAGGAGACGATCGGACTGCTGCTTGCGTGGAGCGGCGCCGGTCCTTACCGGAGTACAGAGCGGGTAAGGTGAGGAGGGAAAAAGGTGCTCCCTTGGGAGGCAGATGTGGCTGGAAGCCAGGTGAAGAGCAGGAGCAGGAGAAGAGAGAGAGAGCAGAGAGAAATTCCCACTTATATACTCCTGGTGAATTCAGAGGGACCCCTGTGATTCCTCGGTCTCCTCCAATGACAGCCAAGAGTCTGGTGGAGGAATTTCACACCTAGGCAGCATGGCAGCCTGGAAAATGGAGTCTTTTGTGCTCCATTGTCTTACAGGTTGGCTCCTTCTGGTCTTATCAGGCTCTTGTAGATACATGTAGGCCTGAGTCAGGCTTTGTGGAATCTGCAGGCCTTTCTTTGTTTCAGGGGACTGTACCGTGCGGCCCAACACTATTGTGTTTCTAAATGAGAGTACTTGTTCTGGAAAATATGCTGTCGTCCTTTTATTGATCAGCTAGGGCACTTTCATTTTTTTTACATTTCATCATCAAATTTTAAGAAGAGTTTTTGTGTGTGTAAAAATCCAAACATCCCTTTTCCATGAGCCTGTGTGTTCTCTGTGTCTGCAGCTGTATGACATACTGACACCTGTCAAATTAGGATGCATTTACATGTCAGTATTGGCTCTGAAACTTCAGACAATGCTCACTTTCTGTAACTGTATTTTTTTAATTAAATGATAGATATTTAGGCGGTTTGGACTGTGGCCCCCCTCACTCGCAGGGCCTGTAGGGGGACCTTTCTGGGCCACTTTGTTGTGTCTGCTGTATCTTTGGATTCTTGTTGCTTCTTTAGATGACTCTGGATGTTTATATCTGTCCTGTTCTTCTGACATCTGGGACCATAATGAAACACATGTCACTCTAACACGTCATCCCTTGGATTAATTGTTTTCTATATTCATAAATACAATCATTCAAATAATATAAATCAACTTATTTACTAAGTGGTCCAAAACTAAACTGGTTTGAGCAGCGATCAAGCTCTGTCCCCCCCCCCTTTCACAGTCTTTTCCTCACAGTTTTCATCCAGATTTAAAGTTGTGATTGTTTTGTTTGTTATGCTTGTGATGTAGAGCCCAGAATTATGAGAAATACCACAGTATTTAATTATTTGTCTCTTCTCAGTTAAGCTGGAATCATGTGTTCAGCAGAACTATGGATCAATCAAAGTGATGGTTGATTCATATGAACGTCTGATCCTGACTCTTATTGCTGCTGACCCTTTTAAACCTTGATATATTCTTCACCCTGACTGTTGTTTGGAGAGCAATCCCCAATGATAATCAACTAAGTTAAGCTACGGAGCATGGCCACAAATCAAACACACACACACACCCGAACCCTAACCCTGTATTCGGCATCTTCCAGGTCTGAGCTGGGTGGAGGTGCAGAGCAGCAATCATGGTGGCCCTGTCACTGAAGATCAGCGTGGGGAACGTGGTGAAGACCATGCAGTTTGAGCCCTCCACCATGGTCTACGACGCCTGCCGAATCATCAGGGAGAGGGTTCCTGAGGCACAGCTAGGTCAACGTGAGTCCTCTCTGTCTCTACACACACACATGCACACACAGCACACACACACACACACAGATACACACACATTCACACACAGGCCCCATTTACACGACAACGTATTTCTTGAAAATGGAGACTTTTGAAAATGGGTTCCAGAGTGGAGATTATTCAAAACTCCGCCCTACCATTGTCGTGTAAACGGGCAAAACACAGATTCGACCTAAAACGATGACATCACGGCCCCGCTGCGCGCATTCCTTTTCCGGTTCCTGTCTAGTATGCGCGCAGACAGAACAACTACAACAATGGTGGATTACCGAGTGGTGTTTGTGCTGCAGAGTCCCGTGAGTTTATTAGTGCTAATCCAGCTAACTTTGTATTTGCTTTATCTACACGTTCAGCAATGGAGATGCCACATTATTTACATGCACCAAATACTAAATCCTGTACCTCTACGTCGGCAGAGTGTAACCCACAGACGTTTTTAGACCAGACCTGGGAGAACAAGCAGATGGTTTACCTCATGTTATTTATGCATGCTTTGTTCTCCATAATGACTGTGAGGCCAGTCAGGAGACTGTACCTGAACAGTCTGTGTTAGGAGCCATGCAATGTGACCGGGACAGCCAGCCTCCCACACAGAGCAACAACTATCTCACTGACTGAAATGAGGGAGGTGGGAAGAGAGTAAGAAGAATTGTCACCAAGTTCCTTGACCCCTAATACCAGGGCCACAACACACTGTTTGTGATATTTCAATGCAAAGTAACATTACAGATTTATCTCCAATCATCTTTGTTCATTACATTTCTCTACAGCAACACATCATTGGTCTACTCTGTACCCCATACTGAACAAGTTATCACATGCAATTTCGTGCTGCATATTATGTTATTTTTGTGATTACTCAACTGTTCATGTTGACCTTTTACTGATGTTTTTCACCGTTTGTGTGGATTTAAATAAATCTGTCAAAATTACAGCAACAACTTGTTCACATTTATTTATTGTAATAAAAATGCAACTCAAACACCCACAGCTTTGAAATACACAGAACACTGGTAAATATTAAAAAAAATACTAATTAGAATAAACTGAAAAAAGGGGCATAAAGTGTCATGGTGCATACATCTGTGCTGCTCTTTTTATTCTGCCATGTCATCCTGGATGCCCTCCTGTAGCAAAGCACTGTATGAGTCTGTATGAGTAACCATGTGCCTGCGGGTGCTGAGGTGTTTGTCCATATGGTGTATGTGGATGTGAATAAAGCCAGGTGGGGGTCCTTGCATGTATGTGCCGCCATGACCAGATGTGTGTTGGGGTTGTGGCTGTAACATGAAATTCTGCAGCATCTGAAAACCATTGTTTATAGTATGTGTTACTGTTGTGATGCTGTCAGTCAACCTGTCCAGCCTTTCTGTGCTTCTCTGAGTCCTCCAGAAGGTTGACCATTCTTTTCTTTATCTGGAGGTCCTCCTGCACAGCTGGATCTGTGCACAATGTCCTCTTCAGCCTGTCCTCTCTGTGGCTGTTGAGCTATGCCTTGAAAAGAGCAGAGGAGAACATATTCATTGGAATGGGAACTGTAACGGGCAGCAAAATTTGCCTAAGGAGTTTTTGCACAACATACTGCTAACATCTATGCGTCTCACAGTGAGCTAAGAACTACACATAGGCTCAGTGGCCCCTCCCCTTAGTACACATACAATCTAAAACAATCCAATGCAATTGCTCTGCTAAGTTTCATGTTAACAAAGCCCCAAATGCATGTGTTTTTCTATATGCTAATATATGAGGTTGTAGTTAGTGGTGTGTAGCATAAGATAAGGTTTTTATAATATTATGTCCCCTAAATGTTCTTAAAAACTGTCCTCTGAGTTCCTGCAACAGCAGACAGTGTAGCAAATATCTCAAATGTGTTGTAACAGTTGTGAACAAACCAACCTGAAGTCTGGTCGCCTCTCGCTCACTTCAGGCTGGAGGTTGCTGTAAACTGTATCCTGGTTGCAGCTTGGTGGCTCAAACGGGACCGAGGAATCCGAAGCAGGGATTGAGGACCGGATTTGGTCGCCTTGTAGTCGAGAGTCACTCGCAATAACAATTCCACTTCGTCGTCCAAGACAGATACACACACATACACACACAGACAGATACACACACACACACACACAGACAGATACACACACACACACACACACAGACAGATACACACATACACACACAGACAGATACACACACACACACACACACAGACAGATACACACACACACACAACACACAGACAGATACACACACACACACACACACACAGACAGATACACACACACACACACAGACAGATACACACACACACACACACACAGACAGATACACACATACACACACAGACAGATACACACACACACACACACACAGACAGATACACACACACACACACACAGACAGATACACACACACACACACACACAGACAGATACACACATACACACACAGACAGATACACACACACACACACACACACACAGACAGATACACACACACACACACACACAGACAGATACACACACACACACACACACAGACAGATACACACACACACACACACACAGACAGATACACACATACACACACAGACAGATACACACACACACACACACACAGACAGATACACACACACACACAACACACAGACAGATACACACACACACACACACACACAGACAGATACACACACACACACACACAGACAGATACACACACACACACACACACAGACAGATACACACATACACACACAGACAGATACACACACACACACACACACAGACAGATACACACACACACACACACAGACAGATACACACACACACACACACACAGACAGATACACACATACACACACAGACAGATACACACACACACACACACACACACACAGACAGATACACACACACACACAACACACAGACAGATACACACACACACACACACACACACACACACACACACAGACAGATACACACACACACACACACAGACAGATACACACACACACACACACAGACAGATACACACACACACACACAGACAGATACACACACACACACACACACACACACACACACACACACACACACACACACACACACACACACACACACACAGACAGATACACACACACACACAACACAAAGTCAGCTCTATGAGGAGTGATCAGCTGCATCAGTGCTTCCACTCAGGGATGGTTTTTCCTCTGACAGATACTGTTCTCTCCCCTCAGGTCATGTGATGCACTCGTTATATGTGCAGGTTTTCAGACTAATTCAACAAAATAGATGCTGGATGCTCATATTTAGAATAAAAGCACAGCTCCAGGCTTCTACAGCTGTTTGTTGATAATGATGAAAACAGAACTATACTTCCTCCTCCCTTAGGCTCTCTATAAATCAGCACATATATAGTGGTCACTTTTGAGCATTCAAGCAGCATAAAACAGAGTAATTCTCTTCACATGTAAACAACCTGTGATACCCCCCCCCCCCCCCCCCTTAAAAAAACCCATAATAAAAAATTAAGTCTGAAAAGCAAGTAGAAAGCATACCTCCTTAAAACTGCAGCAGTCAGGGAACAGTCTCCAGATCAGTGTTCATCAGAGACATATCAATATAATATAATAATACTGTTAAACATCAATAATAAATCATTCTGTTTGATGTTCTAAATCAAATCTAGAAAACATGTATCCTTACAAAAAGTATTTTAATATGAAACTGCAGCAGGAAATTTAAAATTATAAACCTGTATACACTTAACTGTTTCTCAGTGTTCAAATAGCAAAAACTAATAAAAGCAGAAACAAACCTTAGAGAGAGAGACCCCCAATCAGTGGGAGCTTACACCTACACCCGTCCCTCGGTCCTACACCCGTCCCTCGGTCCTACACCAGTTCCTCGGTCCTTCACCAGTTCCTCGGTCCTTCACCAGTTCCTCGGTCCTACACCAGTGCCTCGGTCCTTCACCAGTTCCTCCGTCCTACACCAGTTCCTCCGTCCTACACCAGTTCCTCCGTCCTTCACCAGTTCCTCCGTCCTACACCAGTTCCTCCGTCCTACACCAGTTCCTCCGTCCTTCACCAGTTCCTCCGTCCTACACCAGTTCCTCCGTCCTACACCAGTTCCTCCGTCCTTCACCAGTTCCTCGGTCCTTCACCAGTTCCTCCGTCCTACACCAGTTCCTCCGTCCTACACCAGTTCCTCCGTCCTACACCAGTTCCTCCGTCCTTCACCAGTTCCTCCGCCCTACACCAGTGCCTCGGTCCTACACCAGTTCCTCGGTCCTTCACCAGTTCCTCCGTCCTACACCAGTTCCTCCGTCCTACACCAGTTCCTCCGTCCTTCACCAGTTCCTCCGTCCTACACCAGTTCCTCGGTCCTACACCTGTCCCTCGGTCCTACACCAGTTCCTCCGTCCTACACCAGTTCCTCCGTCCTTCACCAGTTCCTCCGTCCTTCACCCGTCCCTCGGTCCTACACCTGTCCCTCGGTCCCAGACAAACAAATAGACAAACATGGGTGATCACATGATCTCTGGCAAACTTCGTTGGTGATTCACAGGTGGAGGTGTAGCATTGGTCCATCAGTCGAACAGCAGATGAATGGTGGCCTCGCTACCTGTGTGAAGGTAATGACATACTCTTCAGAGGTGCTGCAGCTGAAAACATTGCTGTAAAGTCAGAAGATGCTCCTTCTCCTATTTTAATTAATGTGCAGAGTCTTATTACGCAAGCATCGGCTTGTTCCAACCTGTAAGTCGTTGTACATTTACAGAGAGTTGAAGTATCTGGGACTAATTCGGCCGCTGGTTTCTACCCTCCAGGGTAGGAAGTAATCCTTCTCTCCTCAGTGGACACAATGTGAAATGTGTTCATGATATGTTTGGTGCAGATGTATCTGTTGACATGAATTAGTGCACTGATTTTATTTATTTTTTTATTAATACTGTTACACAGTATTCTCATGCATGCCAAGTAACACAGTGACCTGATATTCATGTTTCCTTCTGCAGCCAATGACTACGGGCTGTTTCTGTCTGATGAAGACCCAAAGAAAGGCATCTGGCTTGAGGCAGGGAAAGCCCTGGACTACTACATGTTGAGGAATGGGGTGAGTCACCTCACACACACTCAACACACCACTAAATACTGCCAATACTTTAAAGATTTAATGCTAATGTAACTGGCATTATACACCTCAAACTCAGGTTATAGTTGGCTCTGCTACACACAGAAAACACCAGCACAAACCTTTTAAAAGTGGAGTGTGGAGGATAAGGTCAGTAGTGTCAGAGGAAACGGTTACCTCCGTATCTGCCGTCAGACAGCAGCAGGGTGAACGGATGTGGCTGTGGTGGGTGTGGTCCTGTAGCACCCTTAGGGCTCTGTGCAAACTCCTTACGTCACTAATATCACTGATGCTCTCTAGTTTGGCCACTAAAACCACCCAGAGCATTGTTCACCCACCCAGAGCCTTCATGTCCGGCTGTAGAAGAAACAGACCTGTTTGGGTTATTTCTCTCAACCTTTAGCACACACATAGTTAATGACAGGATGGCAGAACGTGCCCACAGTCCTTTGCCAGTTTTTGACTGAGCAGGTAGGAATTTTGACCAAACAACATGCTTCATAGGTAATATGTGCAACTTTAGTCCACCAGCATTTGTTTGTGGGAATTTGATTAAGCCCTCATGAGTTTTGGAGTATGCACCATTTAAGTACTGCAGTCTGTCTTTGGCCTGTAGATTAGGAGATAAACCAGGACCACCTTTAAGGCCCTCATCATGTCCAGTGAGAGTGACATACCAGTTAGCCTGGTTCTGGTTCTGTGTATGCAGCTGGAGGTCCAGGCCCCTGGAGATCCTCTAGACCAGCTGTTGGTTTAGTCTGCAGTAATATATCATATATGTACTGTTGAACAATCTTTGACTATTGTGAAGGGATAAAATAACTCAAAATGTATTAGTAAAAGTCATTTTATGTGATGGATGATTAACTACAAACACCAATGACTATAATACTTTAAAATATTTATTCACGTCAAATAAAACAATTTACTTAGAAAAAGTATCCATTCAAAAAGTACAGGTACAAATTGAAGACATTGGATTTAAATTCGTGAACATATATACATTTCAATGTTTCTTAATATTTTACTTTAAAGAGCAAAAAATGATTACAATAGAGCAAATTACAGACAATAGAGTGATGTCAGACGCTTGATTTTTTTCATTGTCACCAATAGTTTATTATTTTTTGGGGTCAAAATATGTCCCAATCTTAACAGAACCGAAAGAAAAGATGGACCTGGAGTCAGATCTGCCTCTAATCAACTCTTCCTTGATCCTGGGCCCAGGCCTGCTCAAAATATCATCAAAATCAGTTAATAACTTTATGAGCTATCTCAAAGCAAGCAACCAACCAGCACAGCTGATTTGTCTTCTGTTTCTAGATAAATGCAGACCGGTTTAGTAAAATTCCTCCATAATGATTAATAACTAATCATTATTTCTGGTGATAACCTCCCAACCCCTCTCTCTCTCTCTCTCTCTCTCTCTCTCTCTCTCTCTCTCTCTCTCTCTCTCTCTCTCTCTCTCTCTCTCTCTCTCTCTCTCTCTGACCCCAACTGGTCAAAGCAGAGGCTCCGCCCACCTTGAGTCTTGGATCTGCTCCAGGTTTCTTCCTGTTAAAGTCAGTTTTTTCTCTCCACTGTCTCCATGTTCTTCTCATGGAGGATTGTTGGGTCTCTGTAGAATAAAGAGTCGGTCTAGACCTGCTCTTTTTGGAAAGTGTCTTGTTATAACTTTTGTTGTGATTTGGTGCTATAGAAATAAATTGAACTGAATTGAATTGGTGATGATTTGAACACATCTACAGCTGGGAGTGTTTGTCTCAAATGGTTTCACTTATTTTATTTGCTACTTTATCAATTTATCACAATTTATTTCATTAATTTATTCATTTAGTTCTTTCTGTGCTCCAATAATTTCTTTCTTTAGTTCTTGATAAAAGCACCGCTCACTGGTCTTCTTCTTCCTCTTCTTCTAAAACACACAGACGTGGTTCTGGGATGTCTAATTTCAGTCCACAGACATGCTGACACCTCTTTGCCTCATTTGAACGAACCTCTTACTCGTTGGTATCTCTCTCTGTGCTGGATATTAAAATACCACACAGACAAAGATGATAGTTTCAGAGTATCATGGATGATCAGGTCTGAGACCTGTCTGATGGTAGTAACTGAGCTGACTGCTGCCATCCATCTGTCAGGACACTCTGGAGTACAAGAAGAAGCAGAGGCCTCTGAAGATCCGGATGTTGGACGGCACAGTGAAGACCGTCATGGTGGACGACTCCAAGATAGTCAGTGACATGCTAATGACCATCTGTGCTAGAATAGGTGAGATCACACTACACCTGGACACCTCTGATATGTGTGAGGGAATCATGTCTGCTCTGATGTCGTCTGTCCATCACAACCAGAGGACTCGCTGCTGCTGGTTTTTCATTTATCATTAATTGCTGCTACTGCTTTAAATGCTCCTCAGGTTGGGCTTGTGCCGCTGTGTGAAACTGTAAGTAAATGAAGTAACCTGGTTTTGTTTGTGTTCTAGGCATTACAAACTATGATGAGTACTCGCTGGTGCGAGACATCGGTGAGGAGAAGAAGGAAGAGACCACAGGCACCCTGAAAAGAGACAAGACTCTGCTGAGAGACGACAAGAAGATGGAGAAGCTGAAGCAGAAGCTCCACACAGATGATGAGTGTATGACCAGCACAAGCCCTCACACTACTTATCTTCAGCACATTTCCCTCATGTCCTCCACAGAGGTACAACAATGAGCCACCGTCACAGTCTCTCTGGAAGTCTGCCATTTGTGTTGGATGACTCAGCTTTGTTGGGAGTGTTCATGTTAACTATACTGAGCAACAGTGGAAACGCATCATTTTAAAAACCCTGTCATTTCTATTCACTAGCTCTAATCTACGGAAACAAACAAACGTGATTCACTGAATAGACTTTTTTAAGTGCCCACAACCAAAACATGTTAAATCATGAATAACCATCATTTAGTCATAACAGAAATAACAGTCATTGGTGCATTTCAGAGTAAACCATGATGTTGGTGAGATTTTTTTCTGCATGATTGAAAAGACCTGGTCAAGGCGATAATTTACTGGGTCTAATTAATGTCCTACTAAAACAACTGATGATGTCACGATCCCTGAAAGAAGTTATGTGAACGGGCATTTGGGATGCTGATGATGATGATGGTCTGAACTCTGCTGACACGTGTAGCACAGATGTTACAGATGTTATGGCTCATTGCACAGTGGAGGCAGATCACATTTAGTGACAAGTCCAGATTTAACTTGTATACAGCTGATGGTCGTAGGCTTGTGTATCGTCGCCGTGGGGGAACGCTATCCTGCAGCATACATCCAGGAAGTGGACCGTTTGGTGGTGATGTCATGATGTTGGGAGCCACTGCTAATGGATGATGGTCAGACCTGGTCCAGATCCACGGTACACCGACAGCTATCTGTTACTGAGATACAGTCCTAGGTCCACATGTCATTCCCAGGATACAGCAACCAGGCATCACCTTCATGCATGACAATGCCAGACCACATGTGGCTCATGTCTGTCAGGAGTAGCCTACCTGGACCAGATACACCAGATCTCAACCCAATAGAGCATCTGTGGGATGTTCAGGATCACTGGGTGAGAGAGAGAGATCCTGCTCCAGCAACACATGAACAACTTGTCAGTTGTAAAGTAGTGATAAATGCTGGAGGTGATCACGTGTTACTGACTGTTGTTGTTCTCTCCAATAATCTGCACAAAAATGATTTTTCTGTATGGCTATAGGGTGAATGTGTGAACCATAATTTACCTTTGATATTTAATATGAACAGGATGGCATGACATCAAAAAAAATATGCGTTTCCAATGTTGCTCAGTATATGTTGTGACTGTGACAGATGGCTTGCTAATATATGACACACACACTCACACACACACACACACACACACACACACCCCAGTCCAGGTTCATACAGTGAAACAGTTTGGAGTAGAACAGACGTCCTCCTGATAAATCCTGAGGCACCACTAGAAATGATGACAAATGTCCATGAGGGAGGAGTCTCTAAATCAATCACTTTCTGCTGCCTCAAGATAGCAGTGCTCTAACAATGCTCCTGACCAAACTACGTTTTAACACCAACACTCCCTTCGGATTAGGAAGTTAATTTGCTTCTTAAACAATGTGGGTGCTGAGCGTAAAAATGAGAACTGCATCAGTAATAAACTAGCAGTAAGATTAAAGATGTGCTTTGTGGCAGGTAGACGATAGAGTCCCACAAACTGGGAAACCAGAGATTTTCATCTGTCTTGAAACAGGATCACATAAACAGTAATTACTAGTTAAATGAACTTGGTAGAGGTCATTTAAAAATAGCATGAGAATACGCTACAGCTAATATAGAAGCTGTGTTGATTGGCTGCGGTCACCATCAGTACACTGTATGTTAGGACAGCATTTTGGTGGGTGGTCGTCGGTGACATGCTACGTGCTATGGTGAGCGTATTGCATCATTTCCTGTTGTAGGCTTATCTGACTTGCTTGAACTTCATTAACCCGGCTAATTCATCATTATTACGATAAACCACAAGTTAATTATATGTTATTGTTCAGTTTAAGCATCGTAGCTAGCCCACATTTTGATAACTCGCTAGTCACACGTTTAATTGTAGTGCTAGTCAGTCTGCTTTGCCTAGCCTAGCTCACAACCATGGCTTCTCTCTCTCCTTCCTCTCCTGCTCTGTCCTGCTCTTTGTGTCACATGTTTAGTTATTCATAGTCCATAGTCATATGCATACCTGGGGCCAGAGCAGGCGACGTTGAATCTTATTTGAAACTGCTGGCTAAGGATAAGCGTAAATTTGATAAGATTGTAATACATGTCGGCAGTAATGACCCCCGATTACTCCAATCGGAGGTCAGTAAAATTAATGTTGAGTCGGTGTGTACATTTCTTAAAACGATGTCGGACTCCGATTTACTAAGCCTCGCCTCCAACACGACAAATAAACTACATTTGTTACATGTACCGTTATCATTAAAGGAGGCAGAGGAATAACTAAACATGTGACACAGACTTAACAGCCACTTCACGAACGACAAGCACCCGCGTCGCTTGTGGCAAGGTTTTCATACCATCACCGACTACTCAACTTTCTAACACAGCGGCAGCAGACAGTCAGGGTGGGCAGCCGCACATCAAGAACCATGGCAGTGAGCACAGGCTGACCCCAAGGCTGCGTCCTGAGCCCCCTGCTGTTCAGCCTGCTCACCCATGACTGCATTGCCAGGCACAGCAACAACTATATCATCAAGTTTGCTGACGACACAACAGTGGTGGGTCTTATCAGTGATCATAATGAGTCGGCATACAGGATGGAGGTGGAGCAGCTTACAGCATGGTGCACATCCCACAGCCTCACCCTCAATGTGGACAAGACAAAGGAGAAGGTGGTTGATTTCAGGAGGGCTGGCAAACACCATCACACATACATTGACGGTGCTGCTGTGGAGAGGGTCAGCAGCGTTAAGTTCCTGGGAGTTCACTTGGCTGACGACCTGACCACGACTACCAACACCACAGCAGTCATCAAAAGAGCACAGCAGCAGCTCCACCCCTCCAGAGACTCAGGAAAGCAGGTCTCCCCACTGCTCATCTCACCACCTTCTACAGGGGCACCATTGATCTAGGCCTCACTACCTGGTTCGGGAACTGGACTTGTTTCTTCCAGGCTGGATTATTGTAATTCCCTATTGTCAGGCTGTCCCAACAAGTCTCTAAAGACTCTCCAGCTGATCCAGAATGCTGCACGTGTTCTGACCAGAACTAGTATCAGAGATCATATCTCTCCTGTATTAGCCTCTCTGCATTGGCTCCCTGTAAAATCCAGAATAGAATTTAAAATCCTTCTCCTCACGTACAAAGCCCTTAATGGTCAGGCACCAACATACCCTCAGGAGGTCGTAGTACCCTACTACCCATCTAGAACATTACGCTCCCTGGATGCAGGGTTACTTGTGATCCCTAGAGTCTCCAAAAGTAGAACGGGAGCCAGAGCCTTCAGTTATCAGGCTCCTCTCCTGTGGAACCATCTTCCAGTCTGGGTCCAGGAGGCAGACACCCTCTCTACATTTAAGAGGCTTAGGAGGCTTAAAACTTATTTTTTTGATAAAGCTTAGAATTAAGGCTGGCTTAGGCTAGTCTTTAGCGCTGCTGCTATAGGCCTATACTGCTGGGGGACTGTACTGTACTGTACTGTACAAACTGTAATCTCTCTATTATAATAGCTGTTATTGTGGTTGAACATGTCTGTGTCCCTGTCCCTCACTCACTCCCTCCCTCTCTCTCCACCTATCCTCCTTTTCTCTCTTCCCATCTATGTCCCCATCTCTCTCTCACCCCAAATGGTCAAAGCAGAGGCTCCGCCCACCTTGAGTCTTGGATCTGCTCCAGGTTTCTTCCTGTTAAAGTCATTTTTTCTCTCCACTGTCTCCATGTTCTTCTCATGGAGGGTTGTTGGGTCTCAGTAGTATAAAGTGCCTTGAAAATGCCTTGATATAACTTTCGTTGTGATTTGAAATTGAACTGAATTGAGTATTGTATATGGCCAGTAAAGATACCTGCCTTACAAATAGGACAGCCTGGAACACTGACAGGCCATTGTTAACCACATACCTATGAATCACCTGTGAACACATGTTACCTGGAGTTTAGGTATCAGCAGGTCTTCACCACTCCAGTCCTTCAACCTGATGTTGTCTCCTCAGTGAACTGGTTGGACCATGGCAGGACTCTGAGGGAACAGGGTGTGGAGGAGACGGAGATGTTGCTGCTGAGAAGGAAGTTTTTCTACTCAGACCAGAACGTGGACTCCAGAGACCCTGTCCAGCTCAACCTCCTCTATGTACAGGTACACAATCTACTCACATAGACCTGATCACTGGTTTCCCTGACTTTGTTTACTGGTATGCTTCAGTTTCCTCCTGTAAAAACCATGTAGACCTGTCTCCATCTGTGTTTAATACATGATAATTCTCTATTCACAATCAATACATTTCCTTCAATCTCCTTTATTCGAAAGTCCTTATTTGGAAGGTAGATGTAAGCATGAAGTTAAAACTCAAAGATAAAAGGAAATTTAGCCTTTAACAGTGACTGAGCTGAAAGAAAGGGGGATAGAGAGGGGAGTGAAAAAAGGTTTGAAATTAAGTTGTCAGTTGTTATAATTTGTGTCACAGAGACACAGTTGTCCCTCAACCTGATGAGGTCATCCTCTCTGTCCTTCATCCACAACTCCTCCATGTTGACCAGCTGACTTCTCTTCAAGGCACTGATTGGCTGTTGAAATAGATGATGTATCTTGTGTTCTCTAGTCAGAGGTGATACCATAAGCCGATCTGAGACAGTCCAGTTCTCACCACAGCATTTAAAAACAGTTTAAAAACTCAGCAGATTCCTGCACACCTCACAGCCAATGGTAACGTTACCATGGAGACGGGAGCCAGGTTGTTTCTGAAACTGATCTCATAAAATTAGTTTTTCTCCTTACTGATGTTGGTGTGTGTGTCTGTGTGTGTGTGTGTGGACAGGCCCGTGATGACATTCTGAATGGATCTCATCCAGTCTCCTTTGATAAGGCCTGTGAGTTCGCTGGCTATCAGTGTCAGATTCAGTTTGGCGACCACAACGAGTCCAAACACAAGTCTGGATTCCTAGAGTGAGCTCCGCCTTCTTATTCACTGCTTTCTATTGGTTATCTCTATCATTATTTGACATATCTGTGTTGAGTTGGCTTGTTGAAATGGTCCAGAGACTTGTTTGACTCTCATTGAACTCTTTCCTCCTCAGTTTGAAGGAGTTCCTTCCCAAAGAGTACATCAAGCACAAAGGAGAGAGAAAGATCTTCCAGGTAAGAACTGGACCATATGGAGGTACAAGAGCCTGTCAGCTCTGACTCCACTGTCCTGCTTATTGATCTGATTCTTCATCAGTTCTGGCCAATTGAATAAGACTGCAGGTATTTGAATGTCCATTTAGTGTTATGAGTGAAGATGCCCCCTCTGGGCCCTGTTTAAATGATCTATAGAGCATCAGGTCCTCTGAACATGTGCAGTTAGGGCGTGGCCAACTTTTAGTTAATTATTGAATACACAAAGGGTTGTATTTAGTCTCCTAATTATTCATATTTGTGTTTTAACATGAATTCAACCAATCAGAGCTCATCTCCCTGCACCTGCATCATTGCTATTTAACCAGCATCACTGGTCTTCACTGAGGGACAGGTATGTGGTCCTGGTGGACCCTCTGCCTCCACCGTCTCCCAATCCTCTGTCCCATCAACAACTCCATCTGACTGCATATGAGCAAAGTCATCATATTTAAGTGAGGAGTAATAACATCACCTGCAGTGATCCTCCAGCAGCAGAAACCAGGAGTGAATCTTTACCTTTACGAGGCACAGCAGCTTCAAGTGATTTAAATCTCCTGATGCCAACAGGATGTTATGTTAACACGTCCCAAAGGTCACCCACACAGTCCAGGTTCACACAGTGAAATAGTTTGGAGTAGTTTGACTCTCCACGTCTGTGCTCCTTTCCAGCCGTTGTTCTGGGGATTTTCAGACCAGGATCAAAGATGAAAGGTGCAGGAGTCTGTCTGATTGCTCTGTTCATGACATGTGATAGCTGGGTTGTCCACGCAGCCCCCACCACAGGTCCATGCTGTTTTGCTGCTGTGATTAAGGTCAAACAGTCCTCCTGATGAATGCTGAGGCCTCAGTAGGAGTACAGTGAAATGTCCCTTCAGGTGCAGACAAAATAATGTGAAAAATGTACCTGTGGAATGAGATATCTATGCATCACTGCTGTGTAAAAAGCAGATTGTATGCACTTCATGAAGCCACCTATGTATACATATCTGACAGCTGACACCAACAGTGACTGTTGTGCTATGCACCGGGGTAGAAGACGGAGTCTTTTTACATTTCAAACAGAAACTGTGAGCTTTAAGTTTTAAATGATCAGCTGTGAGCAGAGAAGAAGGTTTAAAACAGGATGTGATGTGCTAAGTTTGTTCTCTCGTTTCTACAGGCACACAAAAACTGTCAGAACATGACGGAGATCGAGGCCAAAGTCAGCTACGTGAAACTGGCCAGATCTCTGAAAACATACGGAGTGTCCTTCTTTCTGGTCAAGGTGAGACGTTTCTGTCTGATTGATTACACAACAGGAGCTAAGATGGACACGTTTACTTTTAGGCAGGAAGTGATCAGGGAAGTGGGAAAGGTGTCACTAAGTAGGTGCTGGAGGTAAATAATGGAACAGATGTAAAGGAACTTAGAGGAGCTCACTCCTCCTATTGAACCCCTTCAGTGGAATAACCTCTGTCACAAAGTGATCTGAAGTCTCGTCGACTTTTTATTTATTTTAGAGCATGTAGCATGCTGTAGCTCTAGCACTTTTTAAATGACAACATGGACACAGTGGCTTCCTGTCTGTAATCTGCACTGCTCACACTGCTATCACTTATTCATCTCTCTAGTCAGCGTTGTATTATTGGAAAGGTAAATGTACATTGTGCCTCTCATACATGGTTATAGCAGTGAGCCAGTACAAGCTGAACTATTGGGTAAACTGCCAACCCAGTTTGGATCCTGCTCTCCCTCCTGAGACACGGCATGGGTTGGTTGTTATTCAGGTGTATGAATCAATTTGACAGCAGAGAACTAGTGATACTGGTGAATGGTGAGCGACCTGAAATCCCCAAGTAGCTGAGAAAAATATTTGGGCTGCAGAGCCAGAAGGAGACGATGGCTAAGGAAGAGGAGATGGCGGCTGTAACGTCCTCTATCGTTCTGAGGAATGTAATGTCACTGGTGAATAAGATGGACGAGTTCAGCAGGAGTGTGATTCATATGGGCTCTGTTCTGTGGCTGCCTGACAACATAACAGACTCCATGGTGGGTTTATCTGGTTGTTAGTGCAGGGAGACAGGAGCTGCAGCAAGAAGAGAGGAGGAGGAGTCGCTGTCTGTGTGATCAACAGGTGGTGCCACCCTGGACACATCACAGTGTGTGGCTCGGACAGCAAACTGTTAGTAAGTCTGTCCGTGTGACTGGCCAAGAGATGGTTGTTTACATTCGTCCCACGGCTGATGTCATGGGCTTCTGAAGTCATCAACTTGTTGACCACGAGACTTCAGACCTCACACCCTCGTGCCCTCACAGCAATCCTGGGGATTTGAACTTTGTCAAACTTTGTGTGGAGCGTTATGAGAACCATCACGGGTCATAAAGACCGACCAGAGGATAGAAGGAGACCTGCATCAGGCCAATGAGTTACATCTGTTCTTAAACAGGTTTGATCATGTGGCCTCTGCCCACCCTCGCCCCAGATCCTCGTATGACTCGCCCCCCTCAGCACCCTCCCCTCAAACGTCTCTGTCCATCCTCTCTCTCCAATCCCCATCACCACAGAGGACGTAAGAAAAGTGGATGTGCTACTCAGCTGTGTGTGGTTTTTCAGCACACAACCTGAGCCTGATGATGACGATGATGGTCCCTGCCCTGTGGAGAACATCATGTCTGTTTCATCCAAACACACATGACTTCACCTGTCATGAAGTCACTGGAGAGGCTGGTCCTGAAGCACCTCGGTTCAGTTGTAGAACCATCACTAGACCCCCTGCAGTTCGCCTACCAGCCTCATATTGGAGTGGAAGACGCCATCATCTTTCTGCTCACCTGGAGGATGCAGGCAGCACTGTTAGTCATGTTTGTGATTTTTCCAGTGCCTTTAACACATACAGCCTGCCGTGCTCCAAGATACTGGCCAGGCAGCTGGATTACCTCACAGGTCGGCACAGTATGTGAGGCTGCAGAACTACATGAACTACTGTACATCAGACTCAGCAGCATGGGGGCACCTCAGGGGACGGCCCTGTCTGTCTGTCTGTGGCCTGTGTGTGAGTCTGTCTGTGTGTGAGTCTATCTATCTGTCTGTCTGTGTGTCTGTTTGTCTGTCTGTCTGTCTGTCTGTCTGTGTGAGTGTGTCTGTCTGTCTCTGTGTGTCTGTCTGTCTGTCTGTCTGTGTGAGTGTGTCTGTCTGTCTCTGTGTGTCTGTCTGTGTGTCTGTCTGTGTGTCTGTCTGTGTGAGTCTGTGTGTCTGTCTGTGAGTCTGTCTGTGTGTCAGTGTGTGTGTGAGTCTGTGTGTCTGTCTGTGTGTCTGTCTGTGTGTCTGTCTGTGTGTCAGTGTGTGTGTGAGTCTGTGTGTCTGTCTGTGTGTCTGTCTGTGTGTCAGTGTGTGTGTGAGTCTGTGTGTCTGTCTGTGTGTCTGTCTGTGTGAGTCTGTGTGTCTGTCTGTGTGTCAGTGTGTGTGTGAGTCTGTGTGTCTGTCTGTGTGTCTGTCTGTGTGAGTCTGTGTGTCTGTCTGTGTGTCAGTGTGTGTCAGTGTGTGTGTCAGTGTGTGTCAGTGTGTGTCAGTGTGTGTGTCAGTGTGTGTCAGTGTGTGTCTGTCTGTCTGTAGTCTGTGTCTGTCTGTCTGTAGTCTGTGGTCTGTGTGTGAGTCTGTGTGTCTGTCTGTCTGTGTGTGAGTCTGTGTGTCTGTCTGTCTGTGTGTGAGTCTGTCCGTCTGTGTGTGAGTCTGTGTGTCTGTCTGTGTGAGTCTCTGTCTGTCTGTGTGTCTGTCTTTATTGTTAGTTGACTCTCCGACTTATTTCTATTGTTATTCTATTAGACACTGTTTTTTACATTTACTACTCACATAAGATTTTTTATATTTCACTGATATTTAATACTCTGTTGTTTTTGGTTCTGTTATTGTATTATCGTATCTCATCTCATCTTATCTCACAAACAGTGAATACAGACAGATGTGAGTCAGTTCATGCAGACTGTTAGGTCTCTGATCTGATGTCTGTATGTAAATGTAAGTCTAACTTTCCTCAAACGTCCTGTAGGAGAAAATGAAGGGCAAGAACAAGCTGGTACCTCGTCTGCTGGGCATCACCAAGGAAAGCGTGATGAGGGTGGATGAGAAGACCAAGGAGGTGATCCAGGAGTGGAATCTGACCAACATAAAACGATGGGCTGCGTCACCCAAGAGCTTCACCCTGGTGAGTTTGTCATGAACAAGTCGTTAACCTACAGGGCAGCTGTCCTGGAGCAAAGGTTATCGCTATCAGATGGTTCAGAGCCTTTCCAACCCTCCACCATTAGTTTCCCTTCCAGCTTGTCTGAGATCACCCTTATAGAGTTTCCAGTGGTCCCAGTACAGCACCCAGTAGCTGAGACAGAATACGCTGTGATTAAATGTGACTGAATGGCTAAATATGGTATGTTCTCAAATGCCTTTTTTAAAACCCTCCCTGTATGCAGTTCTCTCTTTTTTCTAGGTGTATGTAAAGTCAGTCTTTTATTTTTTAATATTTTAATATTTAAATCTGTTTATTCCTATGTGCAGGAGCTCACCTGGAAAATCTAAGGACAGATTTGTTGATGTAGCCAGGAAACAGTGGATTAAATGATTAGTGTTGAAACGACATGTGCAGGTTGTAACCTGTGTCCCAGGCTTCAGTCAGCTCTCAAAGGAATCAGCTATTTTAGTATTCATTTCAACAAACAAAACAGAAAAAACAAACCACAACCACTCAGCCTGCTGCCATAACCTGAAGTAACAGTGGATGGATAGATTCTGGATCCCTGCCTTAACATCCCAACACCCTAGAACTGCCAGGGGATCATTTGTACACTCACATAACGGTTTCAGCAATGATGTCATCCTAATGATGGCATCTCTGGAAGCGGTTAATTACTACATTTTCATTCATGTTTGAGAAAATAGCATTTCAGATTTAGTTAGTAGGGTTTATTTCTGTCACATCTCTTTTCTAACTCAAAAACAATATTTATCTCAAAACATTGTTCACACATCAATCATGCTTCTCAGGGAGTTTTGTCCTTTTGGGTTTCAAGTTGGACTGCGTTGCATTAGTATATGTTGTCAATCATTAATATCTGACTCGTGGATTATTCGAGGTTATTTGAGCTTTAGATGACGGGTCTGTGTTCTCTGCTAGTACGTCTTCCCATTCCGATCTGAGTCTCTGTTACTCCTGTGTGATATCCTGGAGTATATCAGTGTTCTTTGTTCTACTTTCAGGACTTTGGAGACTACCAGGATGGTTACTACTCAGTGCAGACCACTGAGGGAGAGCAGATAGCGCAGCTTATTGCTGGTTACATCGACATCATCCTCAAAAAGGTAACAGTCAGTATTTATAGGGGACTGACATCATACAAGACAATGCAAAAATTAATTAGTTTAAGGTATATGACAACAATGATATGCATATGTTATGTTTCTATAACTAATGCTTATAGATGGTGGGAATGTGTGTTCTGTGATTGGCTGTAAAGCAAATACTGTGTGCTTCACATCTACATCTGTAAAGTCCAAGCACACAGACCAGCATAGATGTGCTCAGTAGAGTGGATTGATGTTCTTTGTTTTCTTAAAACAAAGGTGGGCCATTTATAACCCTTGAGACAATGGATGTATACAGAATATTAAGATTACACATGGGTTAAATGAGAGTTGTTTTCGAATGACATGTAATACCTTGTGTCAGTACCAAAGAAAAGGCCCCGTGTGATCATTACTGTGTTTTTACAGAAAAAAAGCAAAGACCACTTTGGCCTGGAGGGAGATGAAGAGTCAACCATGCTGGAAGACTCTGTTTCACCCAAAAAGTAAGTGTTACTAATACAGAATAAAAGATTTACTAATCAAATGATAGCAATGACAGACATAAACATATTCATCAACCTCTATCAGCCCCACCCCCCACTGTTTAGTTGTTAGAATCTAGAGACCTGAAGGGCCCTATTCTGAAGTCCATGGTCCCATTGAGGGTGTGTCCAACTCCTTTTGCTAGTTAAGCGGCACATTATCTGTGTCTATTTGTTTAGTATTTAGCTGAGGAGGAGGAGGGCTGCTGTGTAATAGGTCCAGTGATGCATACATCACAGTCCATATTGGTCCAACCAGCTTACAAAACGAATCACTCAAATTTATTGATAATGGGATGCAGATTCCCCACAGAAAATATTAATTCCACTGTCTGCAGTGATCCCCCAGCAGAAACGATAAGTCCGTCCCTATCGTCTTTGTCGCATGAAGTACAGCAAATCCCTGACACGACAGGATCTAATGTTAATGAATGTTCTGTGTTCTTCTACACATCCTAAAGGTCCCACACAGTCCAGGTTCATACAGTGAAACAGTCCAGGTTCACACGGTGAAATAGTCCAGGTTCACACAGTGAAACAGCCCAGGTTCATACGGTGAAACAGTCCAGGTTCACATGGTGAAACAGTCCAGGTTCACACGGTGAAACAGTCCAGGTTCACACGGTGAAACAGTCCAGGTTCACACGGTGAAACAGTCCAGGTTCATATGGTGAAATAGTCCAGGTTCACACGGTGAAACAGCCCAGGTTCATACGGTGAAATAGTCCTGGTTCATACGGTGAAACAGTCCAGGTTCATACGGTGAAATAGTCCTGGTTCATACGGTGAAACAGTCCAGGTTCATACGGCGAAACAGTCCTGGTTCATACGGTGAAATAGTCCTGGTTCATACGGTGAAACAGTCCAGGTTCATACGGCGAAATAGTCCAGGTTCATACGGCGAAACAGTCCAGGTTCATACGGTGAAATAGTCCTGGTTCATACGGTGAAACAGCCCAGGTTCATACGGTGAAATAGTCCAGGTTCATACGGTGAAATAGTCCTGGTTCATACGGTGAAACAGCCCAGGTTCATACGGTGAAATAGTCCTGGTTCATACGGTGAAACAGCCCAGGTTCATACGGCGAAATAGTCCAGGTTCATACGGCGAAACAGTACAGGTTCATACGGTGAAATAGTCCAGGTTCATACGGCGAAACAGTCCTGGTTCATACGGTGAAATAGTCCTGGTTCACACGGTGAAACAGTCCTGGTTCATACGGTGAAATAGTCCTGGTTCATACGGTGAAATAGTCCTGGTTCACACAGTGAAACAGTCCTGGTTCATACGGTGAAATAGTCCAGGTTCACACAGTGAAACAGTCCTGGTTCACACAGTGAAACAGTCCTGGTTCACACAGTGAAACAGTCCTGGTTCACACAGTGAAACAGTCCTGGTTCACACAGTGAAACAGTCCTGGTTCACACAGTGAAACAGTCCTGGTTCACACAGTGAAACAGTCCTGGTTCATACGGTGAAATAGTCCAGGTTCACACAGTGAAACAGTCCTGGTTCATACGGTGAAATAGTCCTGGTTCATACGGTGAAACAGTCCTGGTTCATACGGTGAAACAGTCCAGGTTCACACGGTGAAACAGTCCAGATTCACACAGTCAAACAGTCCAGGTTCATACGGTGAAACAGTCCAGATTCACACAGTCAAACAGTCCAGGTTCATACGGTGAAATAGTTCAGGTTCATACAGTGAAACAGTCCAGGTTCACACAGTCAAACAGTCCAGGTTCATACGGTGAAATAGTTCAGGTTCATACAGTGAAACAGTCCTGGTTCATACAGTGAAACAGTCCAGGTTCACACAGTCAAACAGTCCAGGTTCACACAGTCAAACAGTCCAGGTTCATACTATGAACCAGTCTATGCATCTGATGCACCCTTTAAATAGTAAAAATACTGCACCATTGACTTTAGACCAGGTTTTGCTTCTGACCACACCCCATTTCATAGCACATGGATGGGTGTACATTGGCTCCTTTAACAACATTGCTGCTTGCTGTGAAAATGACAGCTGCATTGATCAGACACTCGTCAGCAGCAGTGAGTCCTAGAGGGGACGACCTCCTCTGCTCTGCTCATTGTCAGAGTAATTTTCCTTACCCTTTTCTGTCTAACAACACCTCAGGTCCACTGTGCTACAGCAGCAATTCAACAAGGTGGGGAAAGTGGAGACAGGCTCAGTGGCCCTGCCAGCCATCATGCGTTCTGGAGCTGGAGGACCAGAGAGCTTCCAGATGGGCTCCATGCCTCATGCCAAGCAGCACATCACCAGTGGGCAGATGCACAGAGGACACATGCCTCCTCTGGTAACACAACAAGCATTACAAAGGCTTTACCTCCAAGCATGTGACTCAAATGGAACTATTAACAAGTTTTCTTGATCTATTCTTTACTCATAACAAGTGTAGAAAAGCACCATTAAACCTGAAACCTGGTACTGTGCTTACACATTAAAGTTTAGCCTAGTGTCAACTTCGAAATCCAGCAAACCAGGTGAACATCGTTTTAACTTTCTCATTCACACTGTTGTCCTCCAGCCCATAGATATAGAGACGTAGATACTGCGTTCACGGTCTGACGTGCGTCACCGCGGTCGCCATATTGGGTCGAGCAACAATCAGGAGTAGACTAGAGAGTCTATTTCAAGACCATAATTCAGGAAAAAAACAGAGGATGCTGCAGTCTTCAGAAACATTTGGCTGTACAAATAGATGGAAAGTCGATAACAGGCACCGCGGGATTACTCTTCACACGTAAGTTGCAATTTTATTGTGTGTTAATGTTATTTAAGTTAGTGAAAGTGATACTGACCTGTCACAGTCATGAACACTTAACGTTAATAAAACTACGTTACTGGGGGTAAACGTGATGTGTACTTAACGATTATCTCATTTTGTGCAGTTTTCTTTATGTGTTTGTATTTATGAGATTATACACACTAACTAGCCCAAATTAGCTCGATCCAGTTAGCCATATTCATGCTGCTAGCTTAATGCACTGGCTCCACTTGCAAACAGCAGGACAGAAGTAATTTTGAGATGGTCTTGTTTTTGTCAAAGGTTCCCCAAAGAACCATCACTGAGAAGAAGAACCTGGGCCACAGCTGTCCGGTGGAAGGATTTAGAGCCAACTGATACGATCCTGATCTGTGGCTGTCATTTCATGGACTCAGTACATAATATTCATTCAACTATTAATATCAATAATCATTAAAACCAAAGATGTGCACACTACTGAAAAATGAGATGGAGAGTTTTGAGTTTGACTCCTTTCTAGTTGCTCTAGAGCAGAATTATTTCATGTTTACATGATTGCACTGTATTTGTTTAGTTGAATTGAATGCATAAAATATTCATAACCAATACCAGACTGGTGGATGTCTTTTTTTCCCTTCAGTTTTCAGTATTTTCATTAGGAAATGCATTTTCTAATTGCAGTTTTGTATACAGTATTGTATTATAGTATTGTATTGCATGTATTTTTTGTATTATTTTATTCAAGTATTGTGTCATTATATTATTGTATTTTTACTGTATTATTATATTATATTGTATTAAGATAATCCTTGATTAGACCCACAACGGGGAAATTTGCAGTATTACAGCAGCAAAAATAGAAGCATAAATACAAAAATGAGCAAATATGCAACATAAACAATATAACCCATTTCTTACTAATAACATTTTCCTGATAAGTCTGTGTTGCTCTTACCCCCCTAGATGGGGACACAACATAGTGAATAAATGAATATGAGAATAATGTATTTTAGAGTCACAGTATTTGTGAGTCGTTTGTGTAAAAGCCTGCAGAAGTGGGTTTATGTCTCAAGGTGGATGAACTCACTGCATGTTCCTCTCTTAACTGGTGTCAGCGGAAAAAATCCAGTTCATTTGTAGATATTATTGATTTAATTAGTTTAATAAGAATATAATAAAGGTATAGAAAACTACATTTCTTTGGAGAAACTCACAAGAGCTTTAATGCTAAATGATTTTAATATAATGTTGCCTATCATCGATCAGAGCCTGCATGTCCAGTGGAAGTTGCGACTATTCAGGTTAATGTTTTAGCAGTGAGCTGATTGGATCCGCCACCAGTTAATGAGTTTAGTTCCAGACTACTACTTGTACTACTAGTACTACTTCTGCAGGAAATGCATTTTATAGTTTAATTTTCTTCTTTAATGGAGACGATATTCATTTCTATTGGTGGTGTTGGTTTTACAGAAACAAATGAATATATCCCTGATGGTATATAAACATACTAAATGTGTGGAGATGGGTTTGGGAAAAGGTTCACAACAGCCTTAATTCTGAGTCATAAGGTGAACAAATTCTGACTTGTCTCATCTTGAGAATCTAAGATTTAAGTCCAAACTAATCTTATTTTGATTTTTCACGTGAACATCCAGGTAAGAAGAACTGAGCTCTGTCAAACTATATATACTATATACTATATCTTTGTGTTGTGTTTTTTGAGATGCACATCTTCAGTAGGAACTACATGGTTTGGGTTGAGAGGTGAGACAGATTGGTAGTTTGTGTCTCCAGATTAGTTGACAGTAAGAATAGAACTCCAGACAAATTTTTTAACAGCTAAATACAAGTTATAAAAATGTCAAATCTTTTAAATGTAGTGATGTGATTGATTTAGGACACTACAGAAAGTTTTTAAAAGTTGTATTAATAGGTCAGAGTAGTGACAGTACTTTATTGTGTCCACAGACTTCTGCACAGCAAGCCCTGACTGGAACCATCAACTCCAGTATGCAGGCTGTCCAGGCTGCACAGGCCTCTCTGGAGGACTTTGATACGCTGCCCCCACTGGGAACAGACGCTGTGAGAGCAAACCCCCTGTATTCTGGGCCCAAGTGGATTTCTGTATGAGCACTGAGCCATTTATCGTAGATCTCTGTCATCAAATTATGTTTTTATTCATTTGTTCAAGGCATCTCAAGCCTGGCGCAAAAACAAGATGGATGAGTCCAAACATGAGATCCATTCTCAGGTGGACGCCATCACAGCAGGCACTGTGTCCATGGTCAACCTCACTGCAGGTAGGATCACTGAGCCTCACCAGTCCCTCTCCTTACTGGTTCCAGTATGTGTAACAACAGAGATGATCTGACTTCCCATGAGAAAACATCGTCAGCTTAAAGCCCCCAACACCAAACAGACAGGAAGAAACCAGTCCATCAGTCCTCTGTCCCACTGTAACCAGTCCACCAGTCCTCTGTCCCACTGTAACCAGTCCACCAGTCCTCTGTCCCACTGTAACCAGTCCACTCAGCCTCTGTCCCACTACTAAATGTGTCACACACCTCACTAGAGGAGAAGGTTCTCCCGTGAATGCAGACGAGGAAGGAGACATCCTGGCCTCCAGCCCTGCCTCTTTGTTAGGTCCTGATGGTGAACAGCTGTTTCCTGGTTATTGGCGTGAACCCATGTGTAAATCAGTGGTCAGTATATTGGTGTAACAGCACTGTGTGTCTGTCTGTCTCACCACCGACCTACCTGTCCTCAGGTGACCCAGCAGAGACAGACTACACAGCGGTGGGCTGTGCTGTCACCACTATCTCCTCCAACCTGACAGAAATGTCAAAGGGTGTCAAACTGCTGGCAGCACTCATGGATGATGAAGGAGGGAATGGGCAGCAGCTGCTGGGTGCTGCCAAGAATCTGGCCTGTGCTGTCTCTGACATGCTGAAGACCGCCCAGCCTGCAAACACAGAGGTACACCGCCCAGTGCTACAGGTAGCTGTGTCATCTTTTGTTCTACATCTTAACCCCTTTGGTGTTTTGGTTCCAGCCTCGTCAGAACCTGCTCCAGGCTGCTGGAAATGTGGGCCAGGCCAGTGGAGAGTTACTGTCTCATATAGGAGAGACAGACACTGATCCACAGTTTCAGGTGTGTATCCCACAATTAGTTTCCTCAGTTTGCTCATGTCATGGAGTCATGTGGGATTGAGGAACAGAAACACAGACATGTAGTCATTATTAGTCATTAGTCATATTTATGATAACTACTACAATAGCAACACTACCACCACCACTACTACTATTACTACTATTACTGCTGCTTCTACCACTAGTAATAATAATAATGACATCAGAGGGTATCAACCATGGTCCCAGCAGTAGATTGGTCCACAGTGACCTGCAGGATCAGAAAACACAAAGACTCCGGAGAAGAAGTCAAGTTAGTAACATGAATTAATGAGACATGAGTGTGTAAAGAAGAAGAGAGAGGAGCTCAGTGCATCATGGGAAGTCCCCCAGCAGTCTAGGTCTATAGCAGCAGAGCTAAAGACTAGCCTAAGCCAGCCTTAATTCTAAGCTTTATCAAAAAGGAAAGTTTTAAGCCTACTCTTAAATGTCGAGAGGGTGTCTGCCTCCTGGACCCAGACTGGAAGATGGTTCCACAGGAGAGGAGCCTGATAACTGAAGGCTCTGGCTCCCGTTCTACTTTTGGAGACTCTAGGGATCACAAGTAACCCTGCATCCAGGGAGCGTAATGTTCTAGATGGGTAGTAGGGTACTACGAGCTCCTGAAGGTATGTTGGTGCCTGACCATTAAGGGCTTTGTATGTGAGGAGAAGGATTTTAAATTCTATTCTGGATTTTACAGGGAGCCAATGCAGAGAGGCTAATACAGGAGAGATATGATCTCTGATACTAGTTCTGGTCAGGACACATGCAGCAGCATTCTGGATCAGCTGGAGAGTCTTTAGAGACTTGTTGGGACAGCCTGATAATAGGGAATTACAATAATCCAGCCTGGAAGAAACAAATGCATGGATTAATTTTTCTGCATCTTTTTGAGACAGAATGATTTTTGTCATACGTTTTGTCAGAATTAAGAAGCAGAAAATTTGCACTTGATCCATATTCAGAATTTTTATCTGAATTATCATAAAAACAACTTCCTACCAATCACTTCAGTGTGCGGGAATCTGAATCAAAGTTCTCAGGCAGGGCTTGACCCTAAAGAATTACAACGTTAATGTTGTAACCATGTTTGTTTTAGTATTACACATAATGTCTTTGGTTGTATTATTAAACAGTATCATGTGTTCCATGCCCATATAGTTTCTAGGTAAACTTTTCAGGAGAGGATAGGATGAGTGGAGTCCCTTCTTATTGTCAGATGCTGGTAAAAACATAAACGATTCATTCTAAAGGGCCAATCAGAACAATCTGTTAACAAGGCAGGACTGGTGTCCAACCAAATCATCATCTGTAAATTAAAATTCTGTTATTATCAGGTTTGTCCTCTGTTAGGACACAGTAGTAGCTCATCATTAAACCTGCAGTGTTTATCCATAGAAATGAGTCTGTTAAAGTCAAACTCAAACAAAGTGACATAATCCTGATTAAACCTGTGGGGTGGCTGTAGTTCAGGAGGTAGAGCGGTCGCTCACAGAACGAAAGGTAGTTCAATCCCCAGCTCCTGCAATTCTACAAGTTGAAGTATCCTTGAGCAAAGATACTGAACCCTAATTTGCTCCCCGGGCGCCGTAAAGGCAGTCCACTGCTCCTCAGGGAGGGGTCAAATGCAGAGGAAGAATTTCCCCCTGATGATGATATTAATAGTAAGAGCAATAATAATAATAATGGTAATAATAATGATGATGATGTCAGAGGGTATCAACCATGGTCCCAGCAGTAGATTGGTCCACAGTGACCTGCAGGATGAGAAAGTACAAAGACTCTGGAGAAGAAGTCAGGAGCCTTTAGTGTTTGTCATTTGTCTCACTGCCAAATCATTTCACTTCCTGTCACGTCACTAGATTTATTATTATTTTTAAATATTGATTATTATGTGTTCTTAGCAATTTCATAAATCTACATAATTCAGATCATTCAAATCTTTACAACACATTGTCATTAGTTATTGTCCTTCATTCTTTCCACCCATCCTTCCTTCCTTCCTTCCTTCCTTCCTTCCTTCCTTCCTTCCTTCCTTCCTTCCCTTACCCACCAGTAAGGAGCGCTCAGTGCTAACAAATTTAATGTTAATTGCTGTGTGTGGTTGCTCCTGACAGGACATGCTGATGCAGCTGGCTAAGGCTGTGGCTAACGCTGCAGCAGCTCTGGTTCTAAAAGCTAAGAACGTTGCCCAGAAGACGGAGGACTCAGCTCAACAGAACCGGGTCATTGCTGCGGCCACTCAGTGTGCTCTGTCCACCTCTCAGTTGGTAGCCTGCACCAGGGTGAGTAGATCAGCTGAGAGATGGCTAGTCAGAGCTGGATAGTGACTGTAGTATTCAGCATCAATTTGTCAAGTTAATAATTTCATCCAACAATCCCCAATGAGAAGAACATGGAGAGAGAGAGGGGAAGGGTTGATGGGAGAGATGAAGAGACACAGAAAGAGAGAGTGACGAGAAATGTGGGAGAGAGAGTGTGTTGTAGAGTGTGGGGGTTTCTGTGTCGGTAGAAAATCAGATGGGACGTTGTACCTCGGTTCCAAAATGTGCAATATAACACCAAACACACACCGGAAATCCATGGCAATAAAATCTGTGATGGAGTTTGTGATTCGTTTCTTTCTTTCCGAGTTGGATGGAAACTTCATGTTATCACTTGCTGGATTGCAGAAAGTTCAGCCAGTTATTTTTCCTCCAACTCCAGTGGAAACTTGGGATGTGGTCTCCCATGTTTGTCGTGTTCCCAAAATATTTCAGTTTCACACCTTGTATGGTGGGGCTCTTATCCAGGTACTCCAGGTCCTCCAGACTATCATGGGAGTACATCATCTGTTGTCCTTGAAGGTTGATTCAGAAGCAACTGGACTTCTTTTCTTAGCTTGAAGATATTTTACCTCTCATCCTAGGCTTCATCAGTTCTAAACTGTTGGTACGAGGTCAGGATATTAATCCTCTGTGAGAGTCGTTAAGTAACCTGTTCCCTTCCCTTTTCTTCCTGGTCCTTCCCAGTCCTATTGTGTGTCGTTGGGGTTGTTGGGACCAGCCGTCTCTCTTATGTATATTGAGCCATTATGTGGGTCGTTAGCATAACGATGGTGAAACCGGCGTGGAAGAGAAGTCAGGACTGCATTGTATGTAGGTGACAGGTGATGGTGTAAACCCCCACCACTGTTCAGAGATGGTCGTTCCAGTTTGACATAGATGACCAAGCAACTAGTTCAGATATGTGGACGACACATGGGTCAAAATCAAAACCCATGAAGTGAACATATTTACAGATCACATTAACTCAGTGGACAGCGACCTAGTGAGGATGTCAAGGACAACCGAAGCAATATGGTTTATGCAGTTCAATGTAGTGAGGAGTGCAATGATCTATATATAGGGGAGACAAAGCAGCCATTCCACAGACGCATGGCACAACACAGGAGAGCCAGCTCTTCAGGACAGGACTCGGCAGTTCACCTACTCCTAAAGGACAAAGGACACTCATCTGAGGACAACCATGTTCACATTCTGGACAGGGAGAACAGATGGTTTGAGAGAGGAGTGAAAGAGGCCATCTATGTCAAATTGGAACGACCATCTCTGAACAGGGGTGGGGGTTTACACCATCACCTGTTACCTACATACAATGCAGTCCTGACTTCTCTTCCACGCTGGTTTCACCATCGTTATGCTAACGACCCACATAATGGCTCAATATGCATAAGAGAGATGGCTGGTCCCAACAACCCCATGACCCACAATAGGACTGGGAAGGACCAGGAAGAAAAGGAAGGGAACAGGTTACTTAACGACTCTCACAGAGGATAAATATCCTGACCTCGTACCAACAGTTTAGAACTGATGAAGCCTCTCGGATGAGAGGTGAAACGTCTTCAAGCTAAGAAAAGAAGTCCAGTTGCTTCTGAATCAACCTTCAAGGATTACCATGACCTGGATGACTGAGAATCTACACAAACATGTGGGACTGTTGGTTTAAGATGACATAACGGCAGAGGTTTGCACTCTCTGTTGGATGTCTAGTTTAAATAAGTGATTTGTTTTTCATTATCTGAAAACGTAGAGACCAGTTTTGTCTGTTTCTGAATGCAGGGTTTCCTCTTCTATGTGTATGTACCACTTCCCACACTTCTGTAGGTGGTGGCTCCCACCATCAGCTCCCCGGTGTGCCAGGAGCAGCTGATTGAAGCTGGCAAGCTGGTGGCTAAGTCGGTAGAGGGCTGTGTGGAGGCGTCACAGGGGGCCACCAATGACGAGGGCCTCCTGAAACAGGTGGGCGTGGCTGCAACAGGTGTCACACATGCCCTCAATGAGCTGCTTCAACACATCAAACAGTATGCCAGTGGAGCCCATCCTATTGGACGCCACGGTGAAGCCACTGACCGCATTCTGGACGTCACAGAGAACATCTTCAGCTCAATGGGAGATGCTGGTGGGTGAAGGGAGAGGATCACATTGGTTTAACTTGTGCCTGCTGCCCTCAGTCTGTCCATCTCCTCGACATCTCCTCCACATTTTTACGGCTACTGGCCAGATTCATGTAATGTATTATGAATACTGGCCAGCAGACGAGCTAAAGATGGTGACATTAATGTATTAGTGAGTATTAGTAAGTATTTAGTGTGTCAGTTAGCTGTTGTCAGGGATCTTCAATGAAAATGTTGAACTCTAATCGCAAAGCTACAAATATAGCATATGTTCAGTATGCTGTTGGATCCACCCTGCATGTGTATATTGTGCACTATACTGAATATTTGGCCTTAAGAGAACATTACATATTAATGATACCTAATAATGATAACAGTCCCTATGGTGGAATTTTTCTTTCAAATGATGTTTTCCTCCTTTCCGTTGACTTTCACCGACCAGGTGAGATGGTTCGTCAGGCTCGTATCCTTGCCCAGGCCACATCTGATCTGGTCAATGCCATCAAGATGGATGCAGAGGTCGAGTCAGACCTGGAAAATTCACGCAAGCTGCTGTCAGCGGCCAAACTGCTGGCTGATGCCACAGCAAAGATGGTGGAGGCCGCTAAGGTGTGTGCTGAACACAACAGATAGACTACTTCATTTCAATCATTCTGTTCATTTGATCTAATAATGTGTGTGTGTGTTTCACTTCAGGGGGCTGCAGCAAATCCTGACAGTGAGGAGCAGCAGCAGAAGTTGCGAGAGGCTGCTGAGGGTCTCCGCATAGCCACCAATGCTGCAGCGCAGAATGCTATCAAGAAACGTCTGATCAACAAACTGGAGGTAAAAAGGAAGGAGCCAAAACAAAGAATACAAATCACTGATTCTGAAGAAGCAACCATGCTCCATCCAGCCAGGATTGGTACCTTATGCCAGCAGGATGGAATTGTTTGGGTGTGATTATAGTTTATTGGTGCTCTAGTGAGTACCTGGGGCAACAGGACAGTTGTTGAATTATGATAAAATGAACCGTACAGAACAGATTGAATATTATAGAGCAGGTCAAACTGTATCAGCTAACAGGCTTGTTTCAAGTCTTTTCCTTATTTTCTGAGGATAGAAAGATAAGATAAGATATGATATGGTTACACCACCACCTACTGCCCTGGCATACATACTACAACATTTTCAACCATTTTTGCTGATCCTTGTGTACGAGGATCGTTTCCAAATCATTGTTGTGTGAACGCAGAACTTTTAATTGAAATGCAGGAAACAACTTTTCCATTTTTAGCAAAACCGTTGTCGTGTAAACGGGGCCTAAAAGTTATACAAACCTAAAATATATTTCAGTTAGACAACTCACTATTTAGACATTTTTACCTCAGCAACAGAACATAGTTGGAGTTTGGTTTCTAGGCCCCTCATCACTCCCTACAGATATGCTTACATAAAGATAAAGGGGAGTGATGAGCAAACTTTTTGTCCTTCCTAACTGCAGGTGGATCCTGGGATGTTAATGGAGCTGACAGCACAGGCAGCAATACATATGCTGGCCAGCAGTGGGATTGACAGGCAGAGGAAGAAATGGAAAACTGTTGCATCTATAATAGACCATTAAATATGGAGGGTGTGTTTGGCGACGATAGAGGAGCCATGTCATGTGTCTCTAACAGAGCAGCTCCAGTTGACTGGCTGAACTAGCTCACAGGCTTCGCTCCATTTCTTTCTGCTCATATTCAAACTCAGTGTTTTTAGCTGACACGTCTGTTTCCTGTCAGAATGCAGCCAAACAGGCAGCAGCAGCAGCCACTCAGACCATAGCTGCTGCCCAGCATGCTGCCTCCTCCAACAGGAACCAGGCCGCCCAGCAGCAGCTGGTCCAGAGCTGCAAGGTAACCACACCCACTGCCTGCTGCAGCTGATTCTTCTCAGCACACTGCTCAGACAACCTAGAAACACCCTCTCTCTTTTCTTTTTCTTCTCAAGCAAAACTGAAATGACAACCTGAACATCACAATAAATACATAAATGAACATTGCTTTACTTTTTTAAATGTATATGACATGTACCTCCAGTGTAGGCAACAGAAAAATATTTTATTTTATTGTCAGTTCTTCTGTAAGAAGAAGCAAAACGACGTAGTCGTGTCAGTTGTCATATCAGAGGCCCTGAAGCATCAGAATATTCAGTGATGTGAAGAAAGAAGCTAAAAATCTTTTTCTGAAGCAAAGTGGTCCCTAATATGGGAAGTGATCCGGACGATGAGACGGTCACAGCGATATTAGAAGAGAGATAAATGACACAGGGCAGGACTGAAGCCTGCAGAAAGACCCAGAATACAGGATTACGGTACAGAGGACTATTAAAGTACTGGACTATTTACAGGAACTCTGCTCTGTAGGTGGTGGCAGAGCAGATCCCTCAGCTGGTCCAGGGAGTCCGAGGCAGCCAGGCTCAGCCTGACAGTCCCAGCGCTCAACTGGCCCTCATTAGTGCCAGCCAGAACTTCCTACAGGTGACACACACACACACACACACACACACACCAACAGATTACACTGGAATGAGGACACTATAATGAACATATGGAAGCAGAAAATATCATTAAGATAGTTCCACTTTAAAGAAGGAGATGTTTGAGGCTACCTCATGGTAAGACTCTAAATGTAGCTAAGGCATTAGTCCATTAATCCAGCTCTCTCTTATTATATAGAGTTATTATAATGTGCAGTTACACTGTTTAAATAGCCTTTACAGTACTGTCTCTGTCTCTCCTTTACTAGCCTGGTGCTAAGATGGTTACAGCCTCCAAGGCCACAGTTCCGACCATCAGTGACCAGGCCTCAGCAATGCAGCTCAGCCAGTGTGCTAAGAACCTGGCCAGTGCTTTGGCTGAGCTCCGCACTGCATCACAGAAGGTCTGTCTCCTGTATGATACTGTTTTTATGATGTTCACCCACATTATTATAGGAATGAACCACTCAGACCTTTATCTAACATCATCTTAATTCTACCACAGCAGAGAAAGCCTTTGTTGTTTTATCTTTACGGTAATATGACTGTATGGATACTGTAAAGTTTAGTCAGAAGGTAAGGCATCATCCTGTCCTCTCCATAGGCAGGTTAGATTCAAAAAGATGTTCACAGAAGGTTCATCAGCAAACAAGAAGAAGCAGAATGTCGGCAGTCATAATAGAGAAGTGAATAATGATAATGTCATCGGGACAGCACTGCATCAGGATACTAATAACAAGTGAACTAACAAGAGACGCTAACAAAAGCATGTTTAGGTGTTCAGGAGAATGGGACACTTACAGGGAGCCACAAGGGTCAAAAAGCTCTCAGTAAATTAACAAGCCTTTATGATAATAATCAGGTGAACAGAGGATAAAGTTTGCACTAAGGCTGGTTTAGTGGTAGTTTGTAATATATTTGTTTATCATAGTTAAACTCATATTTTAATATTTTAATTTAAACATATTTAAATTCATTCAGATAATGTACGATTTCAGGTCAAATAAGTGTTTTTCCCCTTGTGGTAGACTGGCCATGATTTGAACAACAGGTCTGGATAGAAATAAATAAAAGAAAATTAGACACCACAAAGGGAGCGGTTTAAACAACTGGTACCCCATGGTCTAAAGTCCATAACATATGGGATCATCATGGCTTTTCCAACTCTTTTTTTAGTTAATGGTCCACAAAGTAAGATTTATAGCATATTCATAGCATCTCCTGCAGCGATCCTCCAGCTGCAGAAATGATATCTGTGACATTTGCCCACGAGACACAGCAGCTTACCTTCATGATTTATATCTCAGACACACAGACGGGATCTAATATTAATGAATGTTCTATGTTCTTCTACACATCCTAAAGTGACATTGTTAAAGTAAAGCTTCCTGATAAATCCTGAGGCACCAGCAGAGTGTACGTCATCTCTAGTGTTTAACCAGCAGAGTGTACGTCATCACTAGTGTTTAACCAGCAGAGTGTACGTCATCACTAGTGTTTAACCAGCAGAGTGTACGTCATCGCTAGTGTTTAACCAGCAGAGTGTACGTCATCGCTAGTGTTTAACCAGCAGAGTGTACGTCATCGCTAGTGTTTAACCAGCAGAGTGTACGTCATCGCTAGTGTTTAACCAGCAGAGTGTACGTCATCCCTAGTGTTTAACCAGCAGAGTGTACGTCATCGCTAGTGTTTAACCAGCAGAGTGTAAGTCATCGCTAGTGTGTAACCAGCAGAGTGTACGTCATCACTAGTGTTTAACCAGCAGAGTGTACGTCATCGCTAGTGTTTAACCAGCAGAGTGTACGTCATCGCTAGTGTTTAACCAGCAGAGTGTACGTCATCCCTAGTGTTTAACCAGCAGAGTGTACGTCATCGCTAGTGTTTAACCAGCAGAGTGTACGTCATCGCTAGTGTTTAACCAGCAGAGTGTACGTCATCCCTAGTGTTTAACCAGCAGAGTGTACGTCATCGCTAGTGTTTAACCAGCAGAGTGTACGTCATCCCTAGTGTTTAACCAGCAGAGTGTACGTCATCGCTAGTGTTTAACCAGCAGAGTGTACGTCATCGCTAGTGTTTAACCAGCAGAGTGTACGTCATCTCTAGTGTTTAACCAGCAGAGTGTACGTCATCCCTAGTGTTTAACCAGCAGAGTGTACGTCATCTCTAGTGTTTAACCAGCAGAGTGTACGTCATCTCTAGTGTTTAACCAGCAGAGTGTACGTCATCCCTAGTGTTTAACCAGCAGAGTGTACGTCATCTCTAGTGTTTAACCAGCAGAGTGTACGTCATCCCTAGTGTTTAACCAGCAGAGTGTACGTCATCTCTAGTGTTTAACCAGCAGAGTGTACGTCATCCCTAGTGTTTAACCAGCAGAGTGTACGTCATCCCTAGTGTTTAACCAGCAGAGTGTACGTCATCACTAGTGTTTAACCAGCAGAGTGTACGTGCATTGTGAAGCCGACTATGTAGTGTACACATAGTGTACACATGAAAAGTCATTTTACACATTTTCATCTGTGTATGATTACATTGATCTCAACCATCTCTTCTTCTCTAGATGTCAGCTCTGTGAAGTTCTGCACTATCATGTGTGAATATGGAAATTATTTTCAAGCCTGACAAAGAGACAAGTTTTTTAGCCTTTTTGTTAAAAGCCACATAAATGTTTCATCATTAGATGAAGACTTTAGAAGAAAGGATTAAGCTTATTAGGCATATAAATTCTTATTACATATCAGTCACACTACTCTGTGTGTGTGCGTGTGTGCGTGCGCTTGTGTAGGCCCAGGAGTCCTGTGGTCCTCTGGAGATAGACAACGCTCTGTCAATGGTGAGAGATCTGGAGAAGGACATGCAGGAGGCCAGGGCTTCAGCTGAAGAGGGCAAACTCAAACCACTGCCAGGAGAAACGGTGACACACACACACACACCCACCCACCCACCAAACAGACAGATTGAATTTAATCAGTGTGAGTAACGGTTGGTTTTGTGCTCTGTGTCTTCAATGTGGCTCAGCTGGAGAAATGCTCCCAGGATCTGGGAACCACCACTAAGGCTGTGAGCTCAGCCATTGCCCAGCTGCTGAGTGAGGCCACCCAGGGCAACGAGAACTACACAGGTGGGTTAAACATGGACACACCCAGACCAGAGCAACAGGTAACCTGGAAGCACTCAGAGAGCACAGACCTCTGCCACGCCCATTGTCATTCCTGTGTCATCATCACATTTAAATATGACTCAGACATCAGAAACCAGGAGTCTGAGGTCTGATGTTTCAGTTAAATGTTCCATCAAACATGAAATATGTTGGCAGTCAATATTTTACTGATAGGTTCTCTATCAATGTTTTTAGAGACTTGAAACAGTCATTAATTTATAACATTTCCTCATTATGTCATGAGAAAATGTAGTTGGTCGGCATTATTATCGGCATTGTCCTTTATAAACATATTTGTTATTCCAAATTATTGAAATAATTAATTAATAATTATAGGGCTGTTAATCAGACATACCATCAATAAAAAAACAGCTATAATACATTTATTCACATAAAATGAAATTAACACACAAAGCAACTATCTATACAAAAAGTATTAACGTTAGTTACGTTTATACATTCACATTTAAAAATTTCTTAATATTTTCAACTTATATTGCTCGACTAGAAAGGCTGCTGTTTTTTTTTTTTTTTTACCTATTTGAGAAATTCACAAAAATGTTCCTCCTTTGTTATAACTTTCCAGAGACTTTCACCACAAACACAGAGACACACGGTTGTTATCGTCACCCTTTATTATTGTCTGAACTTGGTCTGATGTTTCACTCACTAACTAGTCCTATAGATGGTCTGCCGTGTAATCCGGACATTTGGCCCCGCTAACCGTCTATAAAACTCACTAACAACATATACATTCAAATATCTCTGAATGTTTTACTTTAAATAATCATTTTTATTATTTTTCTTCTATTATTGTTGCATTCATGTGGTATCATTAAGATATCTTCCTCTCTGTTTGGATCAGGGATGGCAGCCAGAGATGTGGCCCAGGCCCTGAAGTCCTTAGCCTCAGCTGCCAGAGGAGTAGCTGCCACCACAGATGACTCTGCAGCACGGAATGCCATGCTGGACTGTGCTGGTGACGTCATGGATAAGTCAGCCAACCTGATTGAAGAGACCAAGAGGGCCATCTCCAAGCCAGGAGAGGCAGAGAGTCAGCAGAGGCTTGCCCAGGTCAGACAGCTGGTCATTTATCAGCCTTTACAAACAGAAGATGTAATGAATAAACAGGAAGTATTTCTCATCCAGACAGTTCATACCGACAGAGATGCCAGTATGCAGCAGAACGCTCCAATTAGCAAACATACAGCGTGGCTAAACCGTCACTGCAGTAAAGCAGCAAATTCAAGGGGCCCGGGGGTCTTAGGAGTCATATTACAGCACCAACCAGCTCGTCCCAATCACATAGGTTCATCTCAGGCTCCAGTCCAGTCTATGAAGATGATGATGATATTAGCGTACCGAGTCAGTAACGATGACATTGAGTCGGTAATGATGACATCAGCGTACCGAGTCGGTAATGATGACATCAGCGTCATTGGTTTGTCCAATGTTGAACACAGGGACCTGGACTGAATAGAACGCTACTGAAGGACCTCTAAAATAGAACAAGGGGAACGTGTTACTGATGATTTCTGATTTTTACATCCCAATCTCTTCTCCAGTCAGAAATACTTCAGGTTCAGGTTTCAGGGCGTAGTGTACGGGTATCTTTTAGGCCATTTTTGGCCTGTCATTGAGCCTGAGGGCATCTGATAAATGTGTTGGCTCTAGCCCCCTCAGGCAGCTAGGTGTCTGCTGAGCTGCCCTCCTTAGCAGGAGGTTGCGATGCAAACGGGCTCTGTGTTGGCTGATCTGGCTTTAGTGGTGAACAGGGAAAAGACTGTGTTAACACTGAGATGACATAACCCTCCTGGGCCTCGTGTTGAACGTCCCACCTGTTTTGGGACTGATGACCTCTGTTCTGTTGGTGGTGACACTGGGTAGACTGGTGGCTTCGCTCTTTGCCCTTTGAAACGACTGTCTTTCCTGACGAAGTTGTGCCTATGGGCAAGTCTTCATCAGGAAGGATATGACAACAGATGCCAGCCTGCAGTATGCCAGTGTGTTCGAGGGCAGAGGAGTAAATGGGTTCTGAAGCACATCACACCCATATCAGCTCTGTGGATCTATTAGCAGTGTTTCTAGCACTGAGGCATTTTCTGCCATTCCTTTCAGGGCATCAGCTGCTGAGGATGGACATCATGACCACACCTCTTTACTGTCAGTGTTTACTGGGCTTCCATCTCTGCTTGCCATTTCGGGTTTGATGATATATGCCCCCTTTAAGATAAGATAAGATAGTCCTTTATTAGTCCCACAGTGGGGAAATTCTCAATGTTAGTAGCACAGCGGGGAGGAGAAAATATAAAAATACAAATACTATAAAACAAGAGGGATATAAAGTGAAGGGTGTGCAGAGACTGTTTACAGTCTCCACGCCTACCTCTACCCCTGGGATTTTACTGTATTTTGGAGGCCCTCACCTGTCATCCCTTTTAGCCACTGGAACACATACTCATGAAAATGACTTTACTTATGCTTTAACATGGGAGTAATATTCACACATGAGCAGGAGGCCTAACCCTGCCTTTGTCCCTAAGGTGGTCGATCCATGCTCACCTGCAGAACTTGCAGCACTACAGCTGCTTCCTCAGGCTTCAGGAGGAGGGCTGGCCAGTTCATGCTCTGCATACTTACGAGGAGAGAACAGAGGCACCCAGAGGGTGGACCCTCTTTTATAATATAAAAGTATGAATTAGATAAGTAATATGCAGAATGTCTGAAGTGAGGTGAATGATTTTATGTTTGACATTTAAACGTTGAAAAATGTGGGGGAGTTTAAGGCTGGATCAATAATAATAAACACACGACCAGCTGTTTGACTGCTCCCTGTTAGGAGTCTCCACAGCGGATCAGCAAAGGGCCCCATCAGACCAGTATGGGAATGTAAGTCACATCACGAGGCTCAGTGTTCGTTAGATCATCTCGACAGTGAGCCACATACAGGTCACACTGACATGAGTCTACATGTTTGAGTCGTCATACAGTTCCTCATGCTCTTCCTGAGTCAAACCCAACCGTGTATGCAGGCTGGTGATAGTGTGTGTGTGTGTGTGTGTGTGGGTGTGGGTGTGGGTGTGTGTGTGTGTAGGTGGCTAAGGCGGTGTCTCAGGCCTTGAACAGGTGTGTGAACTGCCTTCCTGGCCAGAGGGATGTGGACAATGCCATCCGGACTGTGGGCGAAGCCAGCAAGAGCCTCCTGGCTGATTCTGTAAGTAACCTAGGTGTATTAGTAGCACTGATGTACGAGTGGAGATGAGGTGAAGGCTTCTGTAGGTTTCATAGTGAAGATCTTCTGTTTTAGGATGAAGCCTGTAGCTGGTTTGTTTTTTAATCCTTCCTTTCTATGTTCCCTCTTTCTTTATTCCCTCTGTCCAGCCATATTGTGCTTCATAATGCTCTGCATATTTTCAATGTGAGACAGGTCGGACTGCAGTCTTCCAACTCTTACTCTGAAGACACGCTGTTGAAAGGCGACTTCACTTTACCACCATTAGAGAAATCTAGTTTTTCTAGAATAACTATCAAACTAATAATGATACCAATGTGATCCAGATTCTAGGGGCAGGTTTTCATGGTCCAGGAGTCACATGATGAGGGTCAGCCTATCAGGGGACTGATGGTTTTAGGGAACATAGTGAGGAAACTGATCAGCCTTGGTGGAGGTTTGTGCTCTGAGTGACGTCTAGACTAAATATGGAATTTGCTTTAGAGTTTTACCATATTAGATGAAGCAACAGTCTGTTTACCAACAAGAGCTTTTCCAAGTGCTCCTGAGCCCATGTAGTCATATCCTTTATACAGACATAACATTTAACATATCACATAAACTAGCTTCACCAAACTTAACACGTTTGAACTTAGTAAGTAGTTGTGCCTTTTGACATTTTGAACTTTCTACAAATTTTATTTTTTGCTGTTTCCATGGAAAGATGAAGGTAAATAGACTAGTCTGACTGACCAATCAAAGCGCCAGTCACCACCTGCTCATTAGGAGGTGTAACCAATCACACTATCACTCACACACCAATGAAACAGCCATTCATTATCTTGCTCTAGGACATGTAGGCTGCAAGGGCTAGGATCGAACGATCGACCTTCTGATAGGTGGACAAACACTCTACCACAACCACCCGAGGTGGCTGTTGGTAGTCCTCTAGTTGGTCATCTTCTCCGTAGCATATATTCTTAAAACAATACACACTACTGGAGGCTCAGCAGTCATACAGTTTTTAGGGCTGTCAGGGCCATATGTCATCTCTACATGACTCTCGTCTCAATCTGATTGTAGACGGCGAAATCCCTAAATGTGTGGAATGGTCCACAGATAGACTGTCTTCTGTTGCCCCCTCCCAACTTTCTTAAAAAAATCAGAATAGGCATGTATTTACAAATAGCAGTGAAGTTCATGAAGTCAAACACTAAGCATTTTGTCTTTAACCACATCCTGTTTACTTCATGCTTCACACGCTGTCCGGTCTGGTTTTGGAGTGGAAGTTGTTGGACTGGTAGCAGTAAGTAGAGCTTTCATGGTTCTCCTCATTTCTCTGTAGTTCCCGTCCAGTGGAAGGAGCTTCCAGGAGGTTCAGGCTCACCTCAATGAGGTAGCAGCTGGACTGAATCAGTCAGCCAACGAGGTGGTCCAGGCATCCAGAGGGACCACCCAGGACTTGGCCACGGCGACCAGCAAATTTGGACAGGACTTCAGCAACTTCCTGGAGGCTGGCGTCGACATGGCCGGAACATCCCAGGTCAGTATGAGGAGCGAATACCTCCATACAAGATGCACCATGATCACTGTGCAAAATAAGTTCCGATATAAACGTCTTGACATCTGAATAGAGACTTCTGACTGTGTTTTAGATATTCAGTATTTTTCTCTTTGAGGTTCATACTGAATATGTAAATACAGTTTTATTTTTAAGAAGGCTCTGTGATTTCCTACAGATGCTTGCTGGCTTGCTAGCACCATTGCAATAACTGAATATTTTCTGAAATGTTCTCCATCCCTCCTCCTCCTCTCCTCTCTCCCAGTCTAAAGAGGACCAGACACAGGTGGTGTCCAATTTGAAGACGATCTCCATGTCATCCAGCAAGCTGCTGCTGGCAGCCAAAGCCCTGTCCACTGACCCCAGCTCCCCCAACCTTAAGAACCAACTAGCAGCTGCTGCTCGGTACAGGCCTCTCTCTCCCTCTCTTTCTTTGCCAATGTTTTTTCTACTATCTGTCTTTACATTTGTGTGCCTTCATGTCCACAGGGCAGTTACAGACAGCATCAACCAGCTCATCACCATGTGTACTCAGCAGGCTCCAGGTCAGAAGGAGTGTGACAATGCTCTCAGAGAACTTGAGGTAACAACTGTCCTACAACCATCCACCATGTTTGACCTGCTCTCTCTGTTCCTAAAATCTCCAGTTTCAGACAGGCCAGTACCCCGATAGCAGGGACTGGGTTATACATGACAACTGTAGAAACTACAGTACCCTATCATTTAGAAAACCCACTGTGTTACTTGTTTGATTGGTCTGAATTAACATGAGCAGTGAGAGATCCCGGTGTGTGGGAACTTCAGGTCATGGATATCATCATCAGAATACCATCAGAAACTAGAATTGTACTCTGTAGAGGGCATACCTCCAACAAGGCTGGACAGTCTTACACATGTAGGGTTGGCTTGTCTGACCCATGCCCCGCCTCAGCACAAAGTTAATTAGAAATCAGTTCGCTAGTTTTTGTGTAATCTTTCAATGTTAAAGAAGCCAAGCCAACCATCCAACTGACCGACCGATCAACTGACCAACCAACCATCTGACTGACTGACCGACCGATCGACCGACCGACCAGCCAACCAACCAACCATCCGACTGACCGACCGACCAACCAACCAGCCAATCAACCAAGTATTCGACCGACCGACCAACAACTGACCAGCCAACCAACGAACCATCCTACTGACAGACCGACCGGCCAACCAACCATCCAACCGATCATCTAACCAACCAACCAATCATCCGACCAACCAGCCAACCAACCATCCGACTGACTGACCGACCAACCAGCCAACCAACCAACCATCCGACTGACCAACCGACCATCCATCCAGCCAACCAACCGACTGACCGATCAACCAACCAACTATCCGACTGACCGACCATCCAACCAACCAACCAACAATCCAACCAACCAGCCATCCGACTGGCTGACCAACCATCCAACCAACCAACCATCTGATTGACCAACCAACCATCTGATTGACCAACCAACCAACCATCTGATTGACCAACCATCCGACCGACCGACCAACCAACCAACCACCCGACTGACTGACCGACCAACCAACCAACCAACCAACCAAGTATTCGACCGACTGACCAACAACTGACCAGCAAACCAACCAACCACCCTACTGACAGACCGACCAACCAACCAACCATCCAACTGACCAACCGATCATCTAACCAACCAGCCAACCAACCAATCATCCGACCAACCAGCCAACCAACCAACCAACCATCCGACTGACTGACCGACCAACCAACCAACCAGCCAACCTACCAACCATCCGACTGACCAACCGACCATCCATCCAGCCAACCAACTGACTGACTGGTCAACCAACCAACCATCCGACTGACCGACCATCCAACCAACCAACCAACAATCCGACCAACCAACCAACCAGCCATCCGACTGGACGACCAACCATCCAACCAACCAACCATCTGATTGACCAACCAATCGACCATCTGATTGACCAACCATCCGACTGACCGACCGACCAACAATCCAACCAACCAGCCAGCCATCCGACTGACCGACCAACCATCCAACCAACCAACCGATTGACAAACCAACCAACCATCTGATTGATCAACCAACCAACCATCCGACTGACCAACCAGCCAACCAATTAAGCATCCGACTGACCGACCGACCGACCATCCAACCAGCCAACCGATCAAGCATCCGACTGACCGACCGACCGACCGACCAACGAGCCCACCATCCGACTGACTGACTGACCCACCAGCCAACCAACTATCCGACTGACTGACCGACTGACCAACGAGCCAACCACCTACCATCAGACTGACCGACCAACCAACCAATCAGCCATCTGACTGACTGACCAACCAATGAGCCAACCACCCACCATCCGACTGACCGACCAACCAACCAACCACCCGACCAACCAGATCATGATTTTTATTTGAATCCACACCTAATTTTTCGTTCCTATAGTAGATACCAGCCAACTAAATATACCTGATTTATTTCATTTCTAAAAATGTAAAAAAAAAGTGAAAATATAAATCTTAGATCCGCGTCTTGATCCAGACCTGCATCAGAATTTAATGGGATCGTAGGCCATGGCCTCCATCAAATGTCTCTGAACTTGGTTGAGTAGATTAATAACTTTCTTGGCAGAGGTAAAAATCAACTTGAAAATCATTGGTAATGAAGATATTAAAGGAGGTTTTAATTCCGTCATGTGTTCAGTACAGTGGACAGGTGCAGGCTCAGGGTGTGACTGTGTTTTTTCTGTGTAGTCTGTCAGAGGGATGCTGGAGAACCCAACAGAGGCCATCAATGAGGCGTCATACTTTGACTGCATTGACAGTGTCATGGAGAACTCAAAGGTAGGGAATACATCACTGCTCCTCCACTATTGTGGCCTTCAACACTTTTTTCTCCTCATTTTTCTCTAGTTGCCGCCTCTCGTTCCCATTCTACCCATTGTTCTCTCTCTTTGCCTTCCAGTCAGTGCTGTAAACCATAACATGTACAGTAGAGTCTGTGATAACCTTTCACATTTAATCGTACTACAGCTAACGCAATATCAGAATTAAATGTTAAAGATACCAAAACCTTAACATCACTGCTGGAGTCAAGGATGCTCCCCCAGTGGCCGGGGCCAACCCCGTAGGATGCTCCCCCAGTGGCCGGGGCCAACCCCGTAGGATGCTCCTCCAGTGGCCGGGCCAACCCCGTAGGATGCTCCTCCAGTGGCCGGGGCCAACCCCGTAGGATGCTCCTCCAGTGGCCGGGGCCAACCCCGTAGGATGCCCCTCCAGTGGCCGGGGCCAGCCCGACTTCAAACCTTAAATAGAATCTTCTAGTTGAACCTTGGAGGATTACTCTGACCTGGATGAATGAGAATCTAGACAAAACACTGCTGAACATGTTTTCTTCACAAATACCTTTTTGATTTAACTAAAGCAGCCACACCTTCCAAAGCTGAGATGATTATTTTTCCTAAACACGAGCAGCTGTACAAGAATGAGGTAGTATTTAAACTAATTTTTAGTTTTTACGCTTTACAGCAACAGTTTGGTCAGTGTTGAGGTTCGATACCCAACTGACTTTTTCCAAACAGTTGTCGTAGTGCATGTCTCTATTAGTTGTTGCTTTACTTGTGGTCCCAGTTTTCTCAGTGACTTTATCATCATCTCTCTGGTTTACTGTTGACAGGTCCTTGGTGAGTCTATGGCTGGCATCTCCCACAATGCGAAGAACTCCAACCTGCCAGAGTTTGGTGATTCAGTCAGTTCTGGCTCCAAAGCCCTGTGTGGTCTGACTGAAGCAGCTGCACAGGTAAACATCAGTCCTGGAGTTACCATTGGTAATAGGACACATCTCAGAGAATCATTGCATCCAGTCAGAGACTAATCCACTGCTGTGTTTGTAATACATGCTTTTATAAGATGATGACCCCAAAAAATTTGGGCACTGTGTGAAAGAAATGAACAAAATGTGATAATTTGCTGATCATTTGTGACATCTAGTCTATAAAAAACAGTAAAAATATTTTTAATTTGACCTCACCTTCAGTGATTTGTGTAAATGCATGCTTTTTTCGAATTTAATGCCAGCGTCACATTTCAAACAAGTTGTGACGAAGGCAAAAATAGGTGGTTCATGGTAACAGATGATATGATTGTGTATGAAGGGGACATCCACTAAAGACTAGGTTGACTAGAGCTCAGAAACACTGTTTGTTTGTTTAATGCTAAGACCTTACCAGAGGTCTGTTCATGTCCCTAGGCTGCCTATCTGGTGGGGGTATCAGACCCCAACAGTTCAGCAGGTCAGAAGGGCCTTGTGGACCCTGCTCAGTTTGCCCGGGCTAATCAGTCTATTCAGATGGCCTGCCAGAACCTGGTGGATCCAGCCTGCACTCAGTCCCAGGTACATGCTGACCTTTGCATTGCGGCAGTGGCGAGTTTTATCATGAGTCCTCCTCATCTTTGGGTCAGTCAGTCCTAATGTGGTTGAATACTTCCTTGATTCACTGTTCTCTGCCCAGGTTCTCTCTGCAGCCACCATTGTGGCCAAACACACCTCTGCACTGTGTAACGCCTGCCGTCTAGCCTCCTCCAAAACTCCAAACCCTGTCGCCAAGAGGCAGTTTGTCCAGTCGGCCAAAGAGGTGGCCAACACCACAGCCAACCTGGTCAAGTCCATAAAGGTGTGTAGTCCTTTCATATTCATCATCGGTGCAGTGAAAGCAGATATCTGGCTCACATTTCTGAGGAACTAGACTCTTCATCACAGCAGGGTGAGATTACAGGGAGAGCGCCTCACAGGTTTGAATTCTCTCTGTGAAGCATCAGGTGGGGTTCACATTCAGACAACTTTATTGATCCCAACAAAAGTAATCATTTTGTAGCTTACCCAGATGGTTATATGTCAGTATGAGGAAAAAACACCCCAGGCATCTATAATAATACATTTAGACTTTTTTCATATCAATATTCACATTTAGAATAATTTAAGACTCATTTAAAATGATGAACTTCTGTGTTAAGTAGCTATATAGCTTTGGTTTGGTTTGGTTTGTTATCCTAAGGACCCCTTCATGGGGCATTAAAGGGAAGTGTCTGGACAGAACGTGGTTGGGTTGGCTGATAAATGCTTTGTTTTCTAGGACCACCTGTTTCAGGTCTCTTTGCTGGGCTCCGATTATCAATTTCAAAATATTTAGGCTTGTCTTGTGTTGCTGTTTTAAGAATGAAAAGAAAGCGAGAGACAGGAAGTCAAACCCCTCCTTCTCTGAAACACCTGACCAATCAATGATTGTCGGTTTCAGAAAGTTAAAGTCAGATACCGCCCCCTGATGTAAGTGTCATTTGAAGCATTCTGACCCCTTAAGTTTGGTTACGGTTGTTTTTGTTTCAACTCAGATTAAGTGACGTTTGATTCAGGGCATCATCCCAATAAATGAAAGCCTTTTTCACCCTAATATTCCAGGCGCCATGAAGCCGGAGGTACTGAGCTCAGGAAGTCAGCTTCTTGTTCAAGTGAACGGGGGAGAGAAAGAGACATAGACAGACAGACTACCAGTACCAGTGGCAGTCAGCCCTGTTCACAGTGATTTGGATCCTCTGAGGCTCTGTTTTGATGCAGTAGAGCAGACTGGAGGTCAGGCATACAGTTGGGATAAACCTGAAGGTTGTATCACACTGATTTAACAGATATCCAGTAGTTCCCCCTTGTACAGAGATGCATAGATCTTGATCAGAACTTCCTGGATCGAGTCTCAGACTTATTTTCATCTTTATCTGGTTTTCAGTAACCCATTCAGAAACCAGTATCATTGAGCTCTTTGGTATTTCCTGCAGATACTGTACATGTATGCTATCATCCATGGACATAGCCATGCTTGCATTTATTAATACATATGGAAGATCGTCATCATAATCAGATAAGTATGGAATATAAAAGAGACACTAGGCAGCTGCTGGGTTAACCATGTATGTGAGGCGTCCACATGTAAATACAAGGTCATTGATTTTTGTGGTATTAATCTTTGATTGATTTGATTTTTGCTGATTGTTGTTGAACCATGTGTTAAAGCTCTCGGTAACTATTATGACTCTGGAATGTCACGGATGTATACTGCAGCATCTCTGGGGCCATTGGGTTCAAGGAGCTCGCCTTACAACGTGTCTTTGCTGAATTAAAGCACAATACCAACAGAAATAATGATGAATTCACTTTTGTTCTCTATGTTCTAAATTTACTTGTGTTCAGTCTAATTGCTACTCATTTGAGGCTTGGTATTAGATCATTTTAACCTTGGGGCAAATCTGTCCAAAGATTGTCAGACCCCATAATACAAACCTGGGAGAACATCTGTTCTGGTGTAGTGAAGTTCTGATCTATAATGGTTTTGTATCAGAGCGTCTCTGTTTCCAGGGATTTATCAGTACAGGTCATGTGATCATAGATAGAATACCCTGTTCCCTGTGCAGGCCTTGGATGGAGCCTTTAACCAGGAGAACAGAGAGAAGTGTAAGGCTGCCACCGGCCCTCTCATAGAAGCTGTGGACAACTTGACGGCGTTCGCCTCCAACCCAGAGTTTGCCAGCATTCCTGCTCAGATCAGCCCTGAGGTATGTTTCTCTGTTTGCTGTTCAATGAATGCAGTTTAAGGATGCGCAGTAGCATTCAGTATTTGTCGCTCTATTGAGTCATCTTCATCTTGATCCCCACACCTCTTCCCCAGGGTCATGCAGCCATGGAGCCAATTTTGGCAGCAGCAAAGACAATGTTGGAGAGCTCGACCGGCCTGATCCAGACTGCCCGCTCTCTGGCTGTCAACCCTAAAGACCCCCCTAAGTGGTCAGTGCTGGCCGGACACTCCAGGACTGTGTCTGACTCCATCAAGAAACTCATCTCCAACATGAGGTAAGCTGTGGCTGGTCTGCCCACCATCCTCTCCAACAGATTCAGGGCTCATCCGCTGCTCTGACATAACCCCTCCTCTTTTCTTTGACTAATGGGTGCTTCCAGTTTAGCAGAGCCAGTTACAGTGCTCTGCTGGCTCTGCAAGGATGCAGGAACCTAATCTGAGCTGAGGGTGCTGAGAGGAACCCTATAGACCACACGATGAAGCCAGTTCAACATCCCAGGATGTGTTTTCATTAATTGGTCTCAGTAAACCTAATAAATGTAACCCCATGAAGGTGGTTATCAGCTCTTACATAAAAGAGGCGGAGTCTGCAGTCTATGACCAATCACAAACATGGACAAGTCTACTGGCAGCAGAGTGATATCTTTACAAATAATGACAAAACTATATCAAGCAATACCCTCTAGTCACAGTTCTGATTGGTTCACACAGCGTATGATACACTTACCAAAGTTGGGTTCACATATAGGGCTCTGACAACAACCGCAGTACTGCAGTCATGTGACGCCTGCTGTGGGTTTGAGCTCATCATCATAACCTCAACTTTCTGGTCTGTGTTTCCTTTATGCTGGTGAAAGCTGCAGGAGTTGATGAGTGTGTGTGTTCGATGTGTAGCATGACCTCATCTGCCCTTAGCTCCAAAACATCAGCACGTCCCAAACTAATTGATTTTCTGTAGACTACATAGAATCACAGACAGAGGTTACTTTTAAGGGAGTATTTACCTCTTCAAAATGGGCCACGTACTGTATCAGGACAACTCAAAACATCTGTTTACAAATGTGATTCAGCTTTATGAACATTTTATTATGCAGAAAGTGAAAAAAGAGTTGCAGTAATGGTCTACTGTTAACAATAAAGATTATCCATCCATCCATCCAACAGTTAAAACATAGACTTGATTTCTGTGCTTCCAATGAGCTGGAGCAGGATCCACCACTGGCTTCATTACATCACAGCTGGAAGATGTGCTATAATGTATTTTAACAGAGTACTACCAAGGAACAAGGGAGGCTCTGCATTCAAAACCTACAGGAGAATATTCTAAACTGCTCATGGTGTGAGTCCACCACAGTTTTTGGTCCCGGTCGACATAATCTGCATAGAAACGTGATATTTTTCTCGTGTGGATTTTCTCTGATGTGTCATAAAACCCAGTCAGATGTTGAAATGGGCAGTCTTCTCTGGTGTCCGAACAAGAAGTGCTGCATGTTGTTGTGAATCCTTGACCTAAGGTACCGTAGAACTGGGCGTGAGCATCGTTAACTCTCACGAGAGTGAACTCATTCGTGTTCATGGGGATTGACGCTTTCAGTTCATTCAGGGAACGAGTTCTCTTTAATGTGTTCATGCACAGCACTGATAGGTGTAGTTGTCTCAGAGCCTGATCAGTGACCTTTTCAGGGGGTGTGGAGTTAACCCCCATCCTGTGTTTGTATATTGTTTTTTCAGCACGTTAAGAGAAAGTTCATAGTGCCACAGAATTTATGTGGCCTGATAAAACCACATCCACATTAAGTTTCTCCTTTTTGTCCTGGGCTTCAGTAAAGGCTTGTTAGAGCTAGTCATCATTTCCACCTTGTCTTGTCTTTTGTGCAGAGAAAAGGCTCCTGGCCAGAGAGAATGTGATGATGCTATTGAGGTGCTGAACAGCTGCATCAGAGAAGTTGATCAGGCCTCTCTGGCTGCCATAAGCCAGCAGCTAACTCCCAGAGAGGACATCTCCATGGAGGTAAACACACGCATACTGTATATGCATATACTGTATACGTACACCTGCTTCAGCACCATCTACCCCAACCTCTGTATAAGTCATAATTACTGTATTGCCCTGTGTCTCTATGTCCTGACATCTATGGCTAAAAGTGCATTTGTGAATTTTCCATATATGTTACAGACTCTCCATGAGCAGATGGCTGCCTCCGTTCATGAGATCAGCAACTTAATTGATCCTGTAGCTGTGGCTGCTCGCTCTGAGGCCTCCCAGCTGGGACACAAGGTAAAAACACCTCGACACAGCTGATATAGTACAATATGATTGCTGACCAGCTGGTTTTTCACCTAAAGACAGACATTAGTTAAGTCTGTTAGGCCTTTTATGTCAGTGTCTCTGTTTTGTCATTTTTTTCCATGCACTTAAACAGGTATCTCAGATGGCCAGCTACTTTGAGCCCTTGATCATGGCAGCCATTGGCACAGCATCCAAGATCCTCAGTAGCCAACAACAGATGGCTGTCTTAGACCAGACCAAAACCCTGACAGAGTCAGCGCTGCAGATGCTCTACACCGCCAAGGAAGCTGGAGGAAACCCCAAGGTACTGAAGCCAGAGTCCTCTGGAGAAGCTTGTAGACACTGTTATACATATATTTATTATTTATATCAAGCATCTATACAAAAAGTAGTAGTACGGTTTGAAAGTCTTTCCATTTAAAATTCTAAGCATATATGTGAATTCTAAGCAAACAAGGAGGAGGTGGAGGGAAATACATATTCCAGTTTCAGTAATAGGTCTAGTGATGCAGCCGATCACAGTCTGCAGATCCAACAGAAAAATGATCATTCTGATTAACAGCTGATGGGATGCAGGTGATGAAATAATCCATCATTAATGAGGAAAATATTGATGACATCACCTGTAGTGATCCCCCAGCAGCAGAAACCAGAAGTGTGTCTCCGCCTTCTGTGACTTTTACCCACAATGAACAGCAGCTTAACTTCATTAATGATTTAAATCTCCGACACGCCGACAGGATCTACTGTTAATGAATGTTGTGTGTTCTACTACACATCCTAAGAGTCCCACATAGTCCAGGTTCATACATTGATACAGTCCAGGTTCATACAGTGAAACTGTCCAGGTTCATACAGTGAAATGGTTTGGAGAGGCTCTGGTAGAGGTGCAGTGAAATATCTGAGTCTCTGATTCAGAGAAGGTAACTAGGTCTGGTGTGTGATGGCTGAATAAAAAGGTTCAAGTGGTTTCAGATGATATCAGAGCTGATCTTTGCATCACTAGTGTGTCACAATCAGAGGGTTTGCAAGCTCTTAATCTGCCTGTGTAGGAACATTTGATGCACCTTTTAAAATAGGTGGAAAAAGACTGACCACTGACCTTAAACCAGGTTTTAGTTGGGCAATGGTTCACATATCTGTTTTCAAACATGTGGAGCCCTTTAATAATGTTAATTTTTCATTACCACTAGGTTTATGTGTCTGTAACTATATAACCCTGTAGGTGTCTTCTTTGATCACACTCGGTTCCATTTCATTCAGTGGATTTTATTTCTCTGTGGTGCTGAGTTGTTTTTATGTCTGGTTCAATATTTGTGCTTTGCCAATCAGACCAGTTTTCATTTCTCCAGGCAGCACACATGCAGGACGCCCTGGAAGAGTCAGTGCAGATGATGAAAGAAGCAGTTGACGACCTGGGTGCAACGCTGGCCGAGGCTGCCAGTGCAGCAGGCGCTGTTGGGGGCATGGTTGACTCCATCAACGATGCCATCAATAAAATGGAAGACTTCCCTTCTCATGAACCTGAGGGCACCTTCGTGGACTATCAGACTACTATGGTTAAGACAGCAAAGGCCATAGCAGTCACTGTGCAGGAGATGGTGAGGCATTTTTATGACCATCAAATAAGTCTGAGGTAGCCCTGTTGCTGAGATAAAATCAGTTATTAACATCCATCCATCCTTTTATACATCCATCCATCCATCCTTTTATCCATCCATCCATCCTTTTATACATCCATCCATCCTTTTATCATCCATCCATCCATCCTTTTATACATCCATCCATCCTTTTATCCATCCATCCATCCTTTTATACATCTATCCATCCATCCTTTTATCCATCCATCCATCCTTTTATCCATCCATCCATCCTTTTATCATCCATCCATCCATCCATCCATCCTTTTATACATCCATCCATCCTTTTATCCATCCATCCATCCATCCTTTTATACATCTGAAGTATTTGTTTTAATTCTCATCATAGTATTATCAGTGCTTTTAATAATTAACCTGATGAAAACCTGATAGTTTCACTCTTAATCACTAAACTAATGTAGTTTGTTACTGTATCTCCTCAGGTGACCAAGTCTAACACCAACCCAGATGACCTTGGGGGATTGGCCAACCAGCTGACCAATGAGTTTGGAAACCTGGCTGATGAAGCCAAATATGCAGCGATGACTGCAGAGAATCAGGAAGTAAATGAAAGCAGCCATAAGTCAGTCTTTGGTGAGGCCATGACAGCTCTGCATGCCTCGTCTCCATGCTGTTATCAAGAGTTATCTGTTTGTCTGCAGATTGGTGCTCACATTAAGAAGCAGGTGGGGGAGTTGGGTTTCAGCTGCACAGGACTGGTGACCAAAGCTGGAGCTCTGCAGTGCAGCCCCAACGACTCATTCACCAAAAAAGAGCTGATTGAAAGTGCCCGCAAAGTCTCAGAGAAGGTCAGACCACACCCAGTCACTTCACTTCTCTTCTCCTGGGTCTCTCATTAGCTGGGCTTTTACACCTTCATTAAACAGCAACAATGAAAAGATGAGCAAGGCATGCAACAAACATCAAACATCACTTAAACAGGAGACTTCACAGTCCATGGTTAGGATCAACCACCAGCCACTTCACCTCACTTCCTGAGGACTTCAGGAAAATCATAAACTGGGTCTTTTATTGTTTGACATAAAAATGTGACAGATTTTTGGTTTGGTGCCATTATTTCTTTTCCCGACACCAGTGAAAAGTGGGTGTGGTGGTGACGTATGCCTGCTCCGCCTTGGTTCAGACCACTGAGCAGAATTCATTGAGGGACAAAAACACGACTACCTTTCCCTGTTATAATGAGATGTATCTCTGTTTGAAAGTAATAAAAAAAGATGTGACTGGTTTTAAAATGTCACTTTTTTTTGTTCTTGTTTTGTTCATAGTGGTGTTTTGTAGACGTTTTATAACTTAAATCCAGATATGAACAATAACATCCTGCCTTCACAGACTGGCTCTCTTCCTGCAGGTCTCCCATGTGTTGGCCTCCCTGCAGGCCGGTAACCGTGGCACCCAGGCCTGCATCACAGCCGCCAGCGCCGTGTCTGGAATCATCGCAGACCTCGACACCACCATCATGTTTGCCACTGCTGGGACTCTGAACAGAGAGAATGCAGAGACCTTTGCTGACCACAGGTACCAATCACTGCAGAGACCCACTATGATGTCATACATAAAGCAAGGAAAATAAAACTGGGCTAGTCACTTCATATTAATATAATAATTAGATGATCATTGCAGTCACTTGACTGGAAAAGCACTCCTCTGATACTTTATTGATCTGTAATGGATTTATGCTGCAACTTACTTTAAATATTTTCCAGCATGGCTCTGTGATTGTAATCCTTCCAGTTACTTTGTAATCCATCATGGACACGAGAGCTGAACCAGTGATGAAATAGTGGATTGCAGATTTAGAAACATAATTGATAATCAGTAAAGTTGCTGATCAGAATGTTGGACTGCAGAGCTTTGGATCAGGATGTGGATGACACAACAGAGAGTGTGGTGACACATCAGAGAGTGTGGTGACACATCAGATAGTGTGGTGACACATCAGACAGTGTGGTGACACATCAGAGAGTGTGGTGACACATCAGACAGTGTGGTGACACATCAGACAGTGTGGTGACACATCAGACAGTGTGGTGACACATAGAGCAGTGCGATGACACATCAGAGAGTGTGGTGACACATCAGACAGTATGATGACACATAGAGCAGTGCGATGACACATCAGAGAGTGTGGTGACACATCAGACAGTGTGGTGACACATCAGACAGTATGATGACACATCAGACAGTGTGGTGACACATCAGACAGTATGATGACACATCAGACAGTGTGGTGACACATCAGACAGTGTGGTGACACATCAGAGAGTATGGTGACACATCAGACAGTATGATGACACATAGAGCAGTGCGATGACACATCAGAGAGTGTGGTGACACATCAGACAGTGTGGTGACACATCAGACAGTATGATGACACATCAGACAGTGTGGTGACACATCAGACAGTATGATGACACATCAGACAGTGTGGTGACACATCAGACAGTGTGGTGACACATCAGACAGTGTGGTGACACATCAGACAGTGTGGTGACACATCAGACAGTATGATGACACATCAGACAGTGTGGTGACACATCAGACAGTGTGGTGACACATCAGACAGTATGATGACACATCAGACAGTGTGGTGACACATCAGACAGTGTGGTGACACATCAGACAGTGTGGTGACACATCAGACAGTGTGGTGACACATCAGACAGTGTGGTGACACATCAGACAGTGTGGTGACACATCAGACAGTGTGGTGACACATCAGACAGTGTGGTGACACATCAGAGAGTATGGTGACACATCAGACAGTGCGGTGACACATCAGACAGTGCGGTGACACATCAGACAGTGCGGTGACACATCAGACAGTGTGGTGACACATCAGACAGTGTGGTGACACATCAGACAGTATGGTGACACATCAGACAGTGCGGTGACACATCAGACAGTGCGGTGACACATCAGACAGTGTGATGACACAGATAGTGTGGTGACACATCAGACAGTGCGGTGACACATCAGACAGTGCGATGACACATCAGACAGTGCGATGACACAGACAGTGCGATGACACAGACAGTGTGATGACACATCAGACAGTGTGATGACACAGATAGTGTGGTGACACATCAGACAGTGCGGTGACACATCAGACAGTGCGATGACACATCAGACAGTGCGATGACACAGACAGTGTGGTGACACATCAGACAGTGCGATGACACATCAGACAGTGTGATGACACAGATAGTGTGGTGACACATCAGACAGTGCGGTGACACATCAGACAGTGCGATGACACAGACAGTGTGATGACACATCAGACAGTGCGGTGACACATCAGACAGTGTGATGACACAGATAGTGTGGTGACACATCAGACAGTGCGGTGACACATCAGACAGTGCGATGACACATCAGACAGTGCGATGACACATCAGACAGTGTGATGACACAGACAGTGCGGTGACACATCAGACAGTGCGATGACACATCAGACAGTGCGATGACACATCAGACAGTGCGGTGACACATCAGACAGTGCGATGACACATCAGACAGTGCGGTGACACATCAGACAGTGCGATGACACATCAGACAGTGCGATGACACATCAGACAGTGCGATGACACATCAGACAGTGCGGTGACACATCAGACAGTGTGATGACACATCAGACAGTGTGATGACACAGACAGTGCGGTGACACATCAGACAGTGCGATGACACATCAGAGAGTGCGGTGACACATCAGACAGTGTGGTGACACATCAGACAGTGTGGTGACACATCAGACAGTGTGGTGACACATCAGACTTATAAACTCATAAACTAATACAGGATGGCCACTGCAGTCAGTCAGTGGGACGTC
>CM075199.1:87500-187500 GCA_037577475.1 Chaunax sp. Z400
GACACAGGTGTGTTTCTGTAGGACACAGGTGTGTCTCTCTGTACGATACAGGTGTGTATCTGTAGGACACAGGTGTGTCTCTGTAGGACACAGGTGTGTTTCTGTAGGACACAGGTGTGTCTCTCTGTAGGACACAGGTGTGTCTCTCTGTACGATACAGGTGTGTATCTGTAGGACACAGGTGTGTCTCTCTGTAGGACACAGGTGTGTTTCTCTGTAGGACACAGGTGTGTCTCTCTGTACGATACAGGTGTGTATCTGTAGGACACAGGTGTGTCTCTCTGTAGGACACAGGTGTCTCTCTGTAGGACACAGGTGTGTTTCTCTGTAGGACATAGGTTTGTCTCTGTAGGACACAGGTTTGTTTCTCTGTAGGACACAGGTTTGTCTCTGTGTCTCTGTAGGACACAGGTTTGTCTCTCTGTAGGACACAGTTGTGTCTCTGTAGGACACAGGTGTGTCTCTGAATGACACAGGTGTGTCTCTGAATGACACAGGTGTGTCTCTGTAGGACACAGGTGTCTCTCTCTGTAGGACACAGTTGTGTCTCTGTATGACGCAGGTGTGTCTCTCTGTAGGACACAGGTGTGTCTCTCTGTAGGACACAGGTGTGTCTCTCTGTAGGACACAGGTGTGTCTCTCTGTAGGACACAGACGTCTCTCTCTATAGGACACAGATGTGTCTCTCTGTAGGACACAGGTGTGTCTCTCTGTAGGACACAGGTGTGTCTCTCTGTAGGACACAGACGTCTCTCTCTATAGGACACAGATGTGTCTCTCTGTACGACACAGGTGTGTATCTGTAGGACACAGGTGTGTCTCTCTGTAGGACATAGGTTTGTCTCTGTAGGAAATAGGTTTGTTTCTCTGTAGGACAAAGGTTTGTCTTTGTGTCTCTGTAGGACAAAGGTTTGTCTCTGTGTCTCTATAGGACACAGGTTTGTCTCTGTAGGACACAGGTGTGTCTCTGAATGACACAGGTGTGTCTCTGTAGGACACAGGTTTGTCTCTCTGTAGGACACAGGTGTGTCTCTGAATGACACAGGTGTGTGTCTGAATGACACAGGTGTGTCTCTGTAGGACACAGGTGTCTCTCTCTCTGTAGGACACAGTTGTGTCTCTGTATGACACAGGTTTGTTTCTCTGTAGGACATAGTTTTGTCTCTGTGTCTCTGTAGGACACAGATGTGTCTCTCTATAGGACACAGATGTGTCTCTCTGTAGGACACAGGTGTGTGTCTCTGTACGACACAGGTGTGTATCTGTAGGACACAGGTGTGTCTCTGTAGGACATCGGTTTGTCTCTGTGTCTCTGTAGGACACAGGTGTGTCTCTGTAGAACACAGGTGTGTCTCTGAATGACACAGGTGTGTCTCTGAATGACACAGGTGTGTCTCTGTAGGACACAGGTGTCTCTCTCTGTAGGACACAGTTGTGTCTCTGTATGACACAGGTGTGTATCTGTCGGACACAGGTGTGTCTCTCTGTAGGACACAGGTGTGTCTCTCTGTAGGACACAGGTGTGTCTCTCTGTAGGACACAGATGTATCTCTCTATAGGACACAGATGTGTCTCTCTGTAGGACACAGGTGTGTCTCTCTGTACGACACAGGTGTGTATCTGTAGGACGCAGGTGTGTATCTGTAGGACGCAGGTGTGTCTCTCTGTAGGACACAGGTGTGTTTCTCTGTAGGACAAAGGTTTGTCTCTCTGTAGGACACAGGTTTGTCTCTCTGTAGGACACAGGTGTGTCTCTGAAGGACACAGGTGTGTCTCTGTAGGACACAGGTGTGTCTCTGAATGACACAGGTGTGTCTCTGTAGGACACAGGTGTCTCTCTCTGTAGGACACAGTTGTGTCTCTGTATGACACATGTTTGTTTCTCTGTAGGACATAGGTTTGTCTCTGTGTCTCTGTAGGACACAGGTTTGTCTCTCTGTAGGACACAGGTGTGTCTCTGTAGGACACAGGTTTGTCTCTCTGTAGGACACAGGTGTGTCTCTGTAGGACACAGGTGTGTCTCTGTAGGACACAGGTGTGTCTCTGAATGACACAGGTGTGTCTCTGAATGACACAGGTGTCTCTCTCTGTAGGACACAGTTGTGTCTCTGTATTACACAGGTGTGTATCTGTAGGACACAGGTGTGTCTCTCTCTAGGACACAGGTGTGTCTCTCTGTAGGACACAGGTGTGTCTCTCTGTAGGACACAGGTGTGTCTCTCTGTAGGACACAGATGTGTCTCTATAGGACACAGATGTGTCTCTCTGTAGGACACAGGTGTGTCTCTCTGTAGGACACAGGTGTGTCTCTCTGTAGGACACAGGTTTGTTTCTCTGTAGGACATAGGTTTGTCTCTCTGTAGGACACAGGTGTGTCTCTGTAGGACACAGGTGTGTCTCTGTAGGACACAGGTGTGTCTGTAGGACACAGGTTTGTCTCTCTGTAGGACACAGGTGTGTCTCTGTAGGACACAGGTTTGTCTCTCTGTAGGACACAGGTGTGTCTCTGTAGGACACAGGTGTGTCTCTGAATGACACAGGTGTGTCTTTGTAGGACACAGGTGTCTCTGTAGGACACAGGTGTGTCTCTGAATGACAGAGGTGTGTCTCTGAATGACACAGGTGTGTCTCTGTAGGACACAGGTGTCTCTCTCTCTGTAGGACACAGTTGTGTCTCTGTATGACACATGTTTGTTTCTCTGTAGGACATAGGTTTGTCTCTGTGTCTCTGTAGGACACAGGTTTGTCTCTCTGTAGGACACAGGTGTGTCTCTGTAGGACACAGGTTTGTCTCTCTGTCGGACACAGGTGTGTCTCTGTAGGACACAGGTGTGTCTCTGAATGACACAGGTGTGTCTCTGAATGACACAGGTGTGTCTCTGTAGGACACAGGTGTCTCTCTCTGTAGGACACAGTTGTGTCTGTATGACACAGGTGTGTATCTGTAGGACACAGGTGTGTCTCTCTCTAGGACACAGGTGTGTCTCTCTGTAGGACACAGGTGTGTCTCTCTGTAGGACACAGGTGTGTCTCTCTGTAGGACACAGGTGTGTCTCTATAGGACACAGATGTGTCTCTCTGTAGGACACAGGTGTGTCTCTCTGTAGGACACAGGTGTGTCTCTCTGTAGGACACAGGTTTGTTTCTCTGTAGGACATAGGTTTGTCTCTCTGTAGGACACAGGTTTGTCTCTCTGTAGGACACAGGTTTGTTTCTCTGTAGGACATAGGTTTGTCTCTCTGTAGGACACAGGTGTGTCTCTGTAGGACACAGGTTTGTCTCTCTAGGACATAGGTTTGTCTCTGTGTCTCTGTAGGACACAGGTGTGTCTCTCTGTAGGACACAGGTGTGTCTCTCTGTAGGACACAGATGTATCTCTCTATAGGACACAGATGTGTCTCTCTGTAGGACACAGGTGTGTCTCTCTGTACGACACAGGTGTGTATCTGTAGGACACAGGTGTGTCTCTCTGTAGGACACAGGTGTGTCTCTCTCTAGGACGCAGGTGTGTCTCTCTGTAGGACACAGGTGTGTCTCTCTGTAGGACACAGGTGTGTCTCTCTGTAGGACACAGGTGTGTCTCTATAGGACACAGATGTGTCTCTCTGTAGGACACAGGTGTGTCTCTCTGTAGGACACAGGTGTGTCTCTCTGTAGGACACAGGTTTGTTTCTCTGTAGGACATAGGTTTGTCTCTCTGTAGGACACAGGTGTGTCTCTGTAGGACACAGGTGTGTCTCTGAATGACACAGGTGTGTCTCTGTAGGACACAGGTTTGTCTCTCTGTAGGACAGGTGTGTCTCTGTAGGACTCAGGTTTGTCTCTCTGTAGGACACAGGTGTGTCTCTGTAGGACATAGGTGTGTCTCTGAATGACACAGGTGTGTCTCTGTAGGACACAGGTGTGTCTCTGTAGGACACAGGTGTGTCTCTGATGGACACAGGTGTGTCTCTGAATGACACAGGTGTGTCTCTGTAGGACACAGGTGTCTCTCTCTGTAGGACACAGTTGTGTCTCTGTATGACACATGTTTGTTTCTCTGTAGGACATAGGTTTGTCTCTGTGTCTCTGTAGGACACAGGTTTGTCTCTCTGTATGACACCGGTGTGTCTCTGTAGGACACAGGTTTGTCTCTCTGTAGGACACAGGTGTGTCTCTGTAGGACACAGGTGTGTCTCTGAATGACACAGGTGTGTCTCTGAATGACACAGGTGTGTCTCTGAATGACACAGGTGTGTCTCTGTAGGACACAGTTGTGTCTCTGTAGGACACAGGTGTGTATCTGTAGGACACAGGTGTGTCTCTCTCTAGGACACAGGTGTGTCTCTCTCTAGGACACAGGTGTGTCTCTCTGTAGGACACAGGTGTGTCTCTCTGTAGGACACAGGTGTGTCTCTCTGTAGGACACAGGTGTGTCTCTCTGTAGGACACAGGTGTGTCTCTGTAGGACACAGGTGTGTCTCTATAGGACACAGATGTCTCTCTGTAGGACACAGGTGTGTCTCTCTGTAGGACACAGGTGTGTCTCTCTGTAGGACATAGGTTTGTCTCTGTAGGACACAGGTTTGTTTCTCTGTAGGACATAGGTTTGTCTCTGTAGGACACAGGTTTGTCTCTCTGTAGGACACAGGTGTGTCTCTGTAGGACACAGGTGTGTCTCTGAATGACACAGGTGTGTCTCTGTAGGACACAGGTGTGTCTCTGTAGGACACAGGTGTGTCTCTGAATGACACAGGTGTGTCTCTGAATGACACAGGTGTGTCTCTGAATGACACAGGTGTGTCTCTGTAGGACACAGGTGTGTCTCTGTAGGACACAGGTGTCTCTCTCTGTAGGACACAGGTGTTTCTCTCTGTAGGACACAGGTGTCTCTCTCTGTAGGACACAGGTGTCTCTCTCTGTAGGACACAGGTGTGTGTCTCTCTGTAGGACACAGGTGTGTGTCTCTCTGTAGGACACAGGTGTGTCTCTCTGTAGGACACAGGTGTGTCTCTCTGTAGGACACAGGTGTGTGTCTCTCTGTAGGACACAGGTGTGTGTCTCTCTGTAGGACACAGGTGTGTCTCTCTGTACGACACAGGTGTGTCTCTCTGTACGACACAGGTGTGTCTCTCTGTACGACACAGGTGTGTCTCTCTGTACGACACAGGTGTGTCTCTCTGTACGACACAGGTGTGTCTCTCTGTACGACACAGGTGTGTATCTGTACGACACAGGTGTGTATCTAGGACACAGGTGTGTCTCTGAATGACACAGGTGTGTCTCTGTAGGACACAGGTGTCTCTCTCTGTAGGACACAGGTGTGTCTCTCTGTAGGACACAGGTGTGTCTCTCTGTAGGACACAGGTGTGTCTCTATAGGACACAGTTGTGTCTCTATAGGACACAGGTGTGTCTCTCTGTAGGACACAGGTGTGTCTCTCTGTAGGACACAGGTGTGTCTCTCTGTAGGACACAGGTGTGTGTCTCTCTGTAGGACACAGGTGTGTGTCTCTCTGTACGACACAGGTGTGTCTCTCTGTACGACACAGGTGTGTCTCTCTGTACGACACAGGTGTGTCTCTCTGTACGACACAGGTGTGTATCTAGGACACAGGTGTGTATCTAGGACACAGGTGTGTCTCTGAATGACACAGGTGTGTCTCTGAATGACACAGGTGTGTCTCTGTAGGACACAGGTGTCTCTCTCTCTGTAGGACACAGGTGTGTCTCTCTGTAGGACACAGGTGTGTCTCTCTGTAGGACACAGGTGTGTCTCTCTATAGGACACAGTTGTGTCTCTATAGGACACAGTTGTGTCTCTCTGTAGGACACAGGTGTGTCTCTCTGTAGGACACAGGTGTGTCTCTGAATGACACAGGTGTGTCTCTGTAGGACACAGGTGTGTCTCTCTGTAGGACACAGGTGTGTCTCTCTGTAGGACACAGGTGTGTCTCTCTGTAGGACACAGGTTTGTTTCTCTGTAGGACATAGGTTTGTCTCTCTGTAGGACACAGGTTTGTCTCTCTGTAGGACACAGGTTTGTTTCTCTGTAGGACATAGGTTTGTCTCTCTGTAGGACACAGGTGTGTCTCTGTAGGACACAGGTTTGTCTCTCTAGGACATAGGTTTGTCTCTGTGTCTCTGTAGGACACAGGTGTGTCTCTCTGTAGGACACAGGTGTGTCTCTCTGTAGGACACAGATGTATCTCTCTATAGGACACAGATGTGTCTCTCTGTAGGACACAGGTGTGTCTCTCTGTACGACACAGGTGTGTATCTGTAGGACACAGGTGTGTCTCTCTGTAGGACACAGGTGTGTCTCTCTCTAGGACGCAGGTGTGTCTCTCTGTAGGACACAGGTGTGTCTCTCTGTAGGACACAGGTGTGTCTCTCTGTAGGACACAGGTGTGTCTCTATAGGACACAGATGTGTCTCTCTGTAGGACACAGGTGTGTCTCTCTGTAGGACACAGGTGTGTCTCTCTGTAGGACACAGGTTTGTTTCTCTGTAGGACATAGGTTTGTCTCTCTGTAGGACACAGGTGTGTCTCTGTAGGACACAGGTGTGTCTCTGAATGACACAGGTGTGTCTCTGTAGGACACAGGTTTGTCTCTCTGTAGGACAGGTGTGTCTCTGTAGGACTCAGGTTTGTCTCTCTGTAGGACACAGGTGTGTCTCTGTAGGACATAGGTGTGTCTCTGAATGACACAGGTGTGTCTCTGTAGGACACAGGTGTGTCTCTGTAGGACACAGGTGTGTCTCTGATGGACACAGGTGTGTCTCTGAATGACACAGGTGTGTCTCTGTAGGACACAGGTGTCTCTCTCTGTAGGACACAGTTGTGTCTCTGTATGACACATGTTTGTTTCTCTGTAGGACATAGGTTTGTCTCTGTGTCTCTGTAGGACACAGGTTTGTCTCTCTGTATGACACCGGTGTGTCTCTGTAGGACACAGGTTTGTCTCTCTGTAGGACACAGGTGTGTCTCTGTAGGACACAGGTGTGTCTCTGAATGACACAGGTGTGTCTCTGAATGACACAGGTGTGTCTCTGAATGACACAGGTGTGTCTCTGTAGGACACAGTTGTGTCTCTGTAGGACACAGGTGTGTATCTGTAGGACACAGGTGTGTCTCTCTCTAGGACACAGGTGTGTCTCTCTCTAGGACACAGGTGTGTCTCTCTGTAGGACACAGGTGTGTCTCTCTGTAGGACACAGGTGTGTCTCTCTGTAGGACACAGGTGTGTCTCTCTGTAGGACACAGGTGTGTCTCTGTAGGACACAGGTGTGTCTCTATAGGACACAGATGTCTCTCTGTAGGACACAGGTGTGTCTCTCTGTAGGACACAGGTGTGTCTCTCTGTAGGACATAGGTTTGTCTCTGTAGGACACAGGTTTGTTTCTCTGTAGGACATAGGTTTGTCTCTGTAGGACACAGGTTTGTCTCTCTGTAGGACACAGGTGTGTCTCTGTAGGACACAGGTGTGTCTCTGAATGACACAGGTGTGTCTCTGTAGGACACAGGTGTGTCTCTGTAGGACACAGGTGTGTCTCTGAATGACACAGGTGTGTCTCTGAATGACACAGGTGTGTCTCTGAATGACACAGGTGTGTCTCTGTAGGACACAGGTGTCTCTCTCTGTAGGACACAGGTGTTTCTCTCTGTAGGACACAGGTGTCTCTCTCTGTAGAACACAGGTGTCTCTCTCTGTAGGACACAGGTGTGTGTCTCTCTGTAGGACACAGGTGTGTGTCTCTCTGTAGGACACAGGTGTGTCTCTCTGTAGGACACAGGTGTGTATCTGTACGACACGTGTGTCTCTCTGTACGACACAGGTGTGTATCTGTAGGACACAGGTGTGTCTCTGAATGACACAGGTGTGTCTCTGAATGACACAGCTGTGTCTCTGAATGACACAGGTGTGTCTCTGAATGACACAGCTGTGTCTCTGAATGACACAGCTGTGTCTCTGTAGGACACAGGTGTCTTTCTCTGTAGGACACAGGTGTGTCTCTCTGTAGGACACAGGTGTGTCTCTCTGTAGGACACAGGTGTGTCTCTCTGTAGGACACAGGTGTGTCTCTCTGTAGGACACAGGTGTGTGTCTCTCTGTAGGACACAGGTGTGTGTCTCTCTGTAGGACACAGGTGTGTCTCTCTGTACGACACAGGTGTGTCTCTCTGTACGACACAGGTGTGTCTCTCTGTACGACACAGGTGTGTCTCTCTGTACGACACAGGTGTGTCTCTCTGTACGACACAGGTGTGTATCTGTACGACACAGGTGTGTATCTAGGACACAGGTGTGTCTCTGAATGACACAGGTGTGTCTCTGTAGGACACAGGTGTCTCTCTCTGTAGGACACAGGTGTGTCTCTCTGTAGGACACAGGTGTGTCTCTCTGTAGGACACAGGTGTGTCTCTATAGGACACAGTTGTGTCTCTATAGGACACAGGTGTGTCTCTCTGTAGGACACAGGTGTGTCTCTCTGTAGGACACAGGTGTGTCTCTCTGTAGGACACAGGTGTGTGTCTCTCTGTAGGACACAGGTGTGTGTCTCTCTGTACGACACAGGTGTGTCTCTCTGTACGACACAGGTGTGTCTCTCTGTACGACACAGGTGTGTCTCTCTGTACGACACAGGTGTGTATCTAGGACACAGGTGTGTATCTAGGACACAGGTGTGTCTCTGAATGACACAGGTGTGTCTCTGAATGACACAGGTGTGTCTCTGTAGGACACAGGTGTCTCTCTCTCTGTAGGACACAGGTGTGTCTCTCTGTAGGACACAGGTGTGTCTCTCTGTAGGACACAGGTGTGTCTCTCTATAGGACACAGTTGTGTCTCTATAGGACACAGTTGTGTCTCTCTGTAGGACACAGGTGTGTCTCTCTGTAGGACACAGGTGTGTCTCTGAATGACACAGGTGTGTCTCTGTAGGACACAGGTGTGTCTCTCTGTAGGACACAGGTGTGTCTCTCTGTAGGACACAGGTGTGTCTCTCTGTAGGACACAGGTGTGTCTCTCTGTAGGACACAGGTGTGTCTCTATAGGACACAGATGTGTCTCTCTGTAGGACACAGGTGTGTCTCTCTGTAGGACACAGGTGTGTCTCTCTGTAGGACACAGGTTTGTTTCTCTGTAGGACATAGGTTTGTCTCTCTGTAGGACACAGGTGTGTCTCTGTAGGACACAGGTGTGTCTCTGAATGACACAGGTGTGTCTCTGTAGGACACAGGTTTGTCTCTCTGTAGGACAGGTGTGTCTCTGTAGGACTCAGGTTTGTCTCTCTGTAGGACACAGGTGTGTCTCTGTAGGACATAGGTGTGTCTCTGAATGACACAGGTGTGTCTCTGTAGGACACAGGTGTGTCTCTGTAGGACACAGGTGTGTCTCTGATGGACACAGGTGTGTCTCTGAATGACACAGGTGTGTCTCTGTAGGACACAGGTGTCTCTCTCTGTAGGACACAGTTGTGTCTCTGTATGACACATGTTTGTTTCTCTGTAGGACATAGGTTTGTCTCTGTGTCTCTGTAGGACACAGGTTTGTCTCTCTGTATGACACCGGTGTGTCTCTGTAGGACACAGGTTTGTCTCTCTGTAGGACACAGGTGTGTCTCTGTAGGACACAGGTGTGTCTCTGAATGACACAGGTGTGTCTCTGAATGACACAGGTGTGTCTCTGAATGACACAGGTGTGTCTCTGTAGGACACAGTTGTGTCTCTGTAGGACACAGGTGTGTATCTGTAGGACACAGGTGTGTCTCTCTCTAGGACACAGGTGTGTCTCTCTCTAGGACACAGGTGTGTCTCTCTGTAGGACACAGGTGTGTCTCTCTGTAGGACACAGGTGTGTCTCTCTGTAGGACACAGGTGTGTCTCTCTGTAGGACACAGGTGTGTCTCTGTAGGACACAGGTGTGTCTCTATAGGACACAGATGTCTCTCTGTAGGACACAGGTGTGTCTCTCTGTAGGACACAGGTGTGTCTCTCTGTAGGACATAGGTTTGTCTCTGTAGGACACAGGTTTGTTTCTCTGTAGGACATAGGTTTGTCTCTGTAGGACACAGGTTTGTCTCTCTGTAGGACACAGGTGTGTCTCTGTAGGACACAGGTGTGTCTCTGAATGACACAGGTGTGTCTCTGTAGGACACAGGTGTGTCTCTGTAGGACACAGGTGTGTCTCTGAATGACACAGGTGTGTCTCTGAATGACACAGGTGTGTCTCTGAATGACACAGGTGTGTCTCTGTAGGACACAGGTGTGTCTCTGTAGGACACAGGTGTCTCTCTCTGTAGGACACAGGTGTTTCTCTCTGTAGGACACAGGTGTCTCTCTCTGTAGGACACAGGTGTCTCTCTCTGTAGGACACAGGTGTGTGTCTCTCTGTAGGACACAGGTGTGTGTCTCTCTGTAGGACACAGGTGTGTCTCTCTGTAGGACACAGGTGTGTCTCTCTGTAGGACACAGGTGTGTGTCTCTCTGTAGGACACAGGTGTGTGTCTCTCTGTAGGACACAGGTGTGTCTCTCTGTACGACACAGGTGTGTCTCTCTGTACGACACAGGTGTGTCTCTCTGTACGACACAGGTGTGTCTCTCTGTACGACACAGGTGTGTCTCTCTGTACGACACAGGTGTGTCTCTCTGTACGACACAGGTGTGTATCTGTACGACACAGGTGTGTATCTAGGACACAGGTGTGTCTCTGAATGACACAGGTGTGTCTCTGTAGGACACAGGTGTCTCTCTCTGTAGGACACAGGTGTGTCTCTCTGTAGGACACAGGTGTGTCTCTCTGTAGGACACAGGTGTGTCTCTATAGGACACAGTTGTGTCTCTATAGGACACAGGTGTGTCTCTCTGTAGGACACAGGTGTGTCTCTCTGTAGGACACAGGTGTGTCTCTCTGTAGGACACAGGTGTGTGTCTCTCTGTAGGACACAGGTGTGTGTCTCTCTGTACGACACAGGTGTGTCTCTCTGTACGACACAGGTGTGTCTCTCTGTACGACACAGGTGTGTCTCTCTGTACGACACAGGTGTGTATCTAGGACACAGGTGTGTATCTAGGACACAGGTGTGTCTCTGAATGACACAGGTGTGTCTCTGAATGACACAGGTGTGTCTCTGTAGGACACAGGTGTCTCTCTCTCTGTAGGACACAGGTGTGTCTCTCTGTAGGACACAGGTGTGTCTCTCTGTAGGACACAGGTGTGTCTCTCTATAGGACACAGTTGTGTCTCTATAGGACACAGTTGTGTCTCTCTGTAGGACACAGGTGTGTCTCTCTGTAGGACACAGGTGTGTCTCTGAATGACACAGGTGTGTCTCTGTAGGACACAGGTGTGTCTCTCTGTAGGACACAGGTGTGTCTCTCTGTAGGACACAGGTGTGTCTCTCTGTAGGACACAGGTTTGTTTCTCTGTAGGACATAGGTTTGTCTCTCTGTAGGACACAGGTTTGTCTCTCTGTAGGACACAGGTTTGTTTCTCTGTAGGACATAGGTTTGTCTCTCTGTAGGACACAGGTGTGTCTCTGTAGGACACAGGTTTGTCTCTCTAGGACATAGGTTTGTCTCTGTGTCTCTGTAGGACACAGGTGTGTCTCTCTGTAGGACACAGGTGTGTCTCTCTGTAGGACACAGATGTATCTCTCTATAGGACACAGATGTGTCTCTCTGTAGGACACAGGTGTGTCTCTCTGTACGACACAGGTGTGTATCTGTAGGACACAGGTGTGTCTCTCTGTAGGACACAGGTGTGTCTCTCTCTAGGACGCAGGTGTGTCTCTCTGTAGGACACAGGTGTGTCTCTCTGTAGGACACAGGTGTGTCTCTCTGTAGGACACAGGTGTGTCTCTATAGGACACAGATGTGTCTCTCTGTAGGACACAGGTGTGTCTCTCTGTAGGACACAGGTGTGTCTCTCTGTAGGACACAGGTTTGTTTCTCTGTAGGACATAGGTTTGTCTCTCTGTAGGACACAGGTGTGTCTCTGTAGGACACAGGTGTGTCTCTGAATGACACAGGTGTGTCTCTGTAGGACACAGGTTTGTCTCTCTGTAGGACAGGTGTGTCTCTGTAGGACTCAGGTTTGTCTCTCTGTAGGACACAGGTGTGTCTCTGTAGGACATAGGTGTGTCTCTGAATGACACAGGTGTGTCTCTGTAGGACACAGGTGTGTCTCTGTAGGACACAGGTGTGTCTCTGATGGACACAGGTGTGTCTCTGAATGACACAGGTGTGTCTCTGTAGGACACAGGTGTCTCTCTCTGTAGGACACAGTTGTGTCTCTGTATGACACATGTTTGTTTCTCTGTAGGACATAGGTTTGTCTCTGTGTCTCTGTAGGACACAGGTTTGTCTCTCTGTATGACACCGGTGTGTCTCTGTAGGACACAGGTTTGTCTCTCTGTAGGACACAGGTGTGTCTCTGTAGGACACAGGTGTGTCTCTGAATGACACAGGTGTGTCTCTGAATGACACAGGTGTGTCTCTGAATGACACAGGTGTGTCTCTGTAGGACACAGTTGTGTCTCTGTAGGACACAGGTGTGTATCTGTAGGACACAGGTGTGTCTCTCTCTAGGACACAGGTGTGTCTCTCTCTAGGACACAGGTGTGTCTCTCTGTAGGACACAGGTGTGTCTCTCTGTAGGACACAGGTGTGTCTCTCTGTAGGACACAGGTGTGTCTCTCTGTAGGACACAGGTGTGTCTCTGTAGGACACAGGTGTGTCTCTATAGGACACAGATGTCTCTCTGTAGGACACAGGTGTGTCTCTCTGTAGGACACAGGTGTGTCTCTCTGTAGGACATAGGTTTGTCTCTGTAGGACACAGGTTTGTTTCTCTGTAGGACATAGGTTTGTCTCTGTAGGACACAGGTTTGTCTCTCTGTAGGACACAGGTGTGTCTCTGTAGGACACAGGTGTGTCTCTGAATGACACAGGTGTGTCTCTGTAGGACACAGGTGTGTCTCTGTAGGACACAGGTGTGTCTCTGAATGACACAGGTGTGTCTCTGAATGACACAGGTGTGTCTCTGAATGACACAGGTGTGTCTCTGTAGGACACAGGTGTCTCTCTCTGTAGGACACAGGTGTTTCTCTCTGTAGGACACAGGTGTCTCTCTCTGTAGAACACAGGTGTCTCTCTCTGTAGGACACAGGTGTGTGTCTCTCTGTAGGACACAGGTGTGTGTCTCTCTGTAGGACACAGGTGTGTCTCTCTGTAGGACACAGGTGTGTATCTGTACGACACGTGTGTCTCTCTGTACGACACAGGTGTGTATCTGTAGGACACAGGTGTGTCTCTGAATGACACAGGTGTGTCTCTGAATGACACAGCTGTGTCTCTGAATGACACAGGTGTGTCTCTGAATGACACAGCTGTGTCTCTGAATGACACAGCTGTGTCTCTGTAGGACACAGGTGTCTTTCTCTGTAGGACACAGGTGTGTCTCTCTGTAGGACACAGGTGTGTCTCTCTGTAGGACACAGGTGTGTCTCTCTGTAGGACACAGGTGTGTCTCTCTGTAGGACACAGGTGTGTGTCTCTCTGTAGGACACAGGTGTGTGTCTCTCTGTAGGACACAGGTGTGTCTCTCTGTACGACACAGGTGTGTCTCTCTGTACGACACAGGTGTGTCTCTCTGTACGACACAGGTGTGTCTCTCTGTACGACACAGGTGTGTCTCTCTGTACGACACAGGTGTGTATCTGTACGACACAGGTGTGTATCTAGGACACAGGTGTGTCTCTGAATGACACAGGTGTGTCTCTGTAGGACACAGGTGTCTCTCTCTGTAGGACACAGGTGTGTCTCTCTGTAGGACACAGGTGTGTCTCTCTGTAGGACACAGGTGTGTCTCTATAGGACACAGTTGTGTCTCTATAGGACACAGGTGTGTCTCTCTGTAGGACACAGGTGTGTCTCTCTGTAGGACACAGGTGTGTCTCTCTGTAGGACACAGGTGTGTGTCTCTCTGTAGGACACAGGTGTGTGTCTCTCTGTACGACACAGGTGTGTCTCTCTGTACGACACAGGTGTGTCTCTCTGTACGACACAGGTGTGTCTCTCTGTACGACACAGGTGTGTATCTAGGACACAGGTGTGTATCTAGGACACAGGTGTGTCTCTGAATGACACAGGTGTGTCTCTGAATGACACAGGTGTGTCTCTGTAGGACACAGGTGTCTCTCTCTCTGTAGGACACAGGTGTGTCTCTCTGTAGGACACAGGTGTGTCTCTCTGTAGGACACAGGTGTGTCTCTCTATAGGACACAGTTGTGTCTCTATAGGACACAGTTGTGTCTCTCTGTAGGACACAGGTGTGTCTCTCTGTAGGACACAGGTGTGTCTCTGAATGACACAGGTGTGTCTCTGTAGGACACAGGTGTGTCTCTCTGTAGGACACAGGTGTGTCTCTCTGTAGGACACAGGTGTGTCTCTCTGTAGGACACAGGTGTGTCTCTCTGTAGGACACAGGTGTGTCTCTATAGGACACAGATGTGTCTCTCTGTAGGACACAGGTGTGTCTCTCTGTAGGACACAGGTGTGTCTCTCTGTAGGACACAGGTTTGTTTCTCTGTAGGACATAGGTTTGTCTCTCTGTAGGACACAGGTGTGTCTCTGTAGGACACAGGTGTGTCTCTGAATGACACAGGTGTGTCTCTGTAGGACACAGGTTTGTCTCTCTGTAGGACAGGTGTGTCTCTGTAGGACTCAGGTTTGTCTCTCTGTAGGACACAGGTGTGTCTCTGTAGGACATAGGTGTGTCTCTGAATGACACAGGTGTGTCTCTGTAGGACACAGGTGTGTCTCTGTAGGACACAGGTGTGTCTCTGATGGACACAGGTGTGTCTCTGAATGACACAGGTGTGTCTCTGTAGGACACAGGTGTCTCTCTCTGTAGGACACAGTTGTGTCTCTGTATGACACATGTTTGTTTCTCTGTAGGACATAGGTTTGTCTCTGTGTCTCTGTAGGACACAGGTTTGTCTCTCTGTATGACACCGGTGTGTCTCTGTAGGACACAGGTTTGTCTCTCTGTAGGACACAGGTGTGTCTCTGTAGGACACAGGTGTGTCTCTGAATGACACAGGTGTGTCTCTGAATGACACAGGTGTGTCTCTGAATGACACAGGTGTGTCTCTGTAGGACACAGTTGTGTCTCTGTAGGACACAGGTGTGTATCTGTAGGACACAGGTGTGTCTCTCTCTAGGACACAGGTGTGTCTCTCTCTAGGACACAGGTGTGTCTCTCTGTAGGACACAGGTGTGTCTCTCTGTAGGACACAGGTGTGTCTCTCTGTAGGACACAGGTGTGTCTCTCTGTAGGACACAGGTGTGTCTCTGTAGGACACAGGTGTGTCTCTATAGGACACAGATGTCTCTCTGTAGGACACAGGTGTGTCTCTCTGTAGGACACAGGTGTGTCTCTCTGTAGGACATAGGTTTGTCTCTGTAGGACACAGGTTTGTTTCTCTGTAGGACATAGGTTTGTCTCTGTAGGACACAGGTTTGTCTCTCTGTAGGACACAGGTGTGTCTCTGTAGGACACAGGTGTGTCTCTGAATGACACAGGTGTGTCTCTGTAGGACACAGGTGTGTCTCTGTAGGACACAGGTGTGTCTCTGAATGACACAGGTGTGTCTCTGAATGACACAGGTGTGTCTCTGAATGACACAGGTGTGTCTCTGTAGGACACAGGTGTGTCTCTGTAGGACACAGGTGTCTCTCTCTGTAGGACACAGGTGTTTCTCTCTGTAGGACACAGGTGTCTCTCTCTGTAGGACACAGGTGTCTCTCTCTGTAGGACACAGGTGTGTGTCTCTCTGTAGGACACAGGTGTGTGTCTCTCTGTAGGACACAGGTGTGTCTCTCTGTAGGACACAGGTGTGTATCTGTACGACACGTGTGTCTCTCTGTACGACACAGGTGTGTATCTGTAGGACACAGGTGTGTCTCTGAATGACACAGGTGTGTCTCTGAATGACACAGCTGTGTCTCTGAATGACACAGGTGTGTCTCTGAATGACACAGCTGTGTCTCTGAATGACACAGCTGTGTCTCTGTAGGACACAGGTGTCTTTCTCTGTAGGACACAGGTGTGTCTCTCTGTAGGACACAGGTGTGTCTCTCTGTAGGACACAGGTGTGTCTCTCTGTAGGACACAGGTGTGTCTCTCTGTAGGACACAGGTGTGTGTCTCTCTGTAGGACACAGGTGTGTGTCTCTCTGTAGGACACAGGTGTGTCTCTCTGTACGACACAGGTGTGTCTCTCTGTACGACACAGGTGTGTCTCTCTGTACGACACAGGTGTGTCTCTCTGTACGACACAGGTGTGTCTCTCTGTACGACACAGGTGTGTATCTGTACGACACAGGTGTGTATCTAGGACACAGGTGTGTCTCTGAATGACACAGGTGTGTCTCTGTAGGACACAGGTGTCTCTCTCTGTAGGACACAGGTGTGTCTCTCTGTAGGACACAGGTGTGTCTCTCTGTAGGACACAGGTGTGTCTCTATAGGACACAGTTGTGTCTCTATAGGACACAGGTGTGTCTCTCTGTAGGACACAGGTGTGTCTCTCTGTAGGACACAGGTGTGTCTCTCTGTAGGACACAGGTGTGTGTCTCTCTGTAGGACACAGGTGTGTGTCTCTCTGTACGACACAGGTGTGTCTCTCTGTACGACACAGGTGTGTCTCTCTGTACGACACAGGTGTGTCTCTCTGTACGACACAGGTGTGTATCTAGGACACAGGTGTGTATCTAGGACACAGGTGTGTCTCTGAATGACACAGGTGTGTCTCTGAATGACACAGGTGTGTCTCTGTAGGACACAGGTGTCTCTCTCTCTGTAGGACACAGGTGTGTCTCTCTGTAGGACACAGGTGTGTCTCTCTGTAGGACACAGGTGTGTCTCTCTATAGGACACAGTTGTGTCTCTATAGGACACAGTTGTGTCTCTCTGTAGGACACAGGTGTGTCTCTCTGTAGGACACAGGTGTGTCTCTGAATGACACAGGTGTGTCTCTGTAGGACACAGGTGTGTCTCTCTGTAGGACACAGGTGTGTCTCTCTGTAGGACACAGGTGTGTCTCTGAATGACACAGGTGTGTCTCTCTGTAGGATCCTTTATGTTGTCACACACTTCATAACATTATGAGTCTGTAGGTGGAGAAAACAAGTATTTTACATTTACCTGCATTCCTTCCCATAGGATTACATTGTGTTGCTGCTTCCTGTTCTAATGTTCTAACTATTGCTGACCGATTTGTAAAGATTTGCATCCAAAAAGATGTGAAAATATATTTCCATTTAAATGTTGATCATAAAATGCTCTAAAATAATTTTCCTCATCAGTGACAGTGATACATACAGCTTAATAATTTATTTCATTTATTTTCAAATTGAGACTATTTAAATCATACTTCTTCTTCAATAATAGTTTAATGATTCCACTGTAATACAGTGTTCAAACCAGAAACACGTTGGTTTCCATTCCTTTATGGGGTTATCATACCGTTAACATCTCATACTATTACAACCCTGCCGTCCAGAACTCTGACAGTGCCTTCTGACTGAACTCTGTTTTCATTGGCCTGTCCTCAGTGAGGCTCTCCGACTCAGACATGGGTCAGTGGTATGACCGGGATGAATCCAGTTATCTCTGTGGTCATACCTTTGTGATTGTGCAGCTAACTCACAGAGGTGTTTCCCGTTGTACCTTTGATTCTGTCCAACTGTCTGAGTTTGTTTGCACACAAAATGATGCAATGATTGGAACACTTGGTTGGTGTTTTTGATACAGTCAGACCAGAGTTCAAGCTTTTTAATGTTGGCTTCAGTTTTGTTCCTCACATTGACATTACTGCTGAGAGACCCTGAAGTCTGAGATTCAGTTCAGTGATCCACCCTGTGATCCACTCATCATCATCTAACTGGTCAGACAAATGAAAAGGATGCTCAATGAAGAACATGTTAAGATCATCTTTCATCTCAAAACTTTTCCCCTTGACAGCCACCGTACCTCAATGTGAAGTAACAGTGTTAAATGATAGCTGCCCATTTCATCGCATACATTCATGTCAGACTTGTCTCTGCAGTCACATTGTTTGCTGATTGTCTTAAATCAGATCACATGAATGTGTCACAGCATCAAATCAAATTGATCTGAAGGCGCTTTCTAAAAGAGCTGGTCAGAATGTATGCAGCTCTGTACTGAGACCCACAGGCAAAAACTCCCAGAGCAGACCCCCACTCTGGCTAGTCGGCCCTCTTTCCAAAGAGATAGAGAGACAGAGATGTGGAGAGAGGAAGAGAAGAGAGGAACAAAAGTGTAAAACAACATTACTGAAAAATGAAAAAACAAAGCTTAACATGAAAAATAATAATAAAAGCAAACAAAAATAATTGAATTTGACAAATAATTCTTGACCTTGGAAACAATAGTTGACAAAAATATCTCCACTCAAGCATCAAATTTGAGGTTTTCTGTTGCTTTGGACCAAATCACTCTATTTCAGTCAGCAGAGGCCAGTGAATGAAGATGAAATGTGATAATTAGTCTGTCAGAAAGTCTTGGTGCTTAGACTCTTCAGGAAGACTGTGACTCAAGGTTATCTGCCCTAAGCAGCAACAACATAGATCCCCCTGTGGAGTCCAGACAATGATGGTGGTGGTGGCTGATGACTAAGCTGAGACTGATGAGGCTAATGAAATAATGAAGATGGTAAATCTGAAGAGTGGGCAGTGAGGGGGAGGTGGAGTACATGTACAGTATAATAGCCGCATCAATGAACCAGAGGCACAGAGATTCATATTTGAAAAGACAACATCAAAATGATGGCTAATAATGATGTGTCACTTTGCTATTGGATAGATGAGACCAGCTGATATCTCAACAGCCTCAAACAATGGTACCAGGAAGCAAAGCCTGTGTGAGAGGTGTGACAAGTGTGCAGAGGGATATGACATACAACACTACCATTGACTTGCTGATCATTGATCGCTGTAGGACACACAACACTACCATTGACCTGCTGATCATTGATCGCTGTAGGACATACAACACTACCATTGACCTGCTGATCATTGATCGCTGTAGGACATACAACACTACCATTGACTTGCTGATCATTGATCGCTGTAGGACACACAACACTACCATTGACCTGCTGATCATTGATCGCTGTAGGACACACAACACTACCATTGACCTGCTGATCATTGATCGCTGTAGGACACACAACACTACCATTGACCTGCTGGTCATTGATCGCTGTAGGACATACAACACTACCATTGACCTACTGATCATTGATCGCTGTAGGACATACAACGCTACCATTGACCTACTGATCATTGATCGCTGTAGGACATACAACGCTACCATTGACCTACTGATCATTGATCGTTGTAGGACATACAACACTACCATTGACCTGCTGATCATTGATCGCTGTAGGACATACAACACTACCATTGACCTGCTGATCATTGATCGATGTAGGACATACAACACTACCATTGACCTGCTGATCATTGATCGCTGTAGGACATACAACACTACCATTGACCTGCTGATCATTGATCGCTGTAGGACATACAACACTACCATTGACCTGCTGATCATTGATCGCTGTAGGACATACAACACTACCATTGACCTGCTGATCATTGATCGCTGTAGGACATACAACACTACCATTGACCTACTGATCATTGATCGCTGTAGGACATACAACACTACCATTGACCTACTGATCATTGATCGATGTAGGACATACAACACTACCATTGACCTGCTGATCATTGATCGCTGTAGGACATACAACACTACCATTGACTTGTTGATCATGTTGCTCACTGACGTGATGTGGCTCTTGCTCAGTGAGACCCTTTAGACCAGGGGTCACCAACACAGTTCCCGTGGGCACCAGGTCGCCCCCAAGGACTTAATGAGTCGCCCGCAGGCCTGCTCTAAAAATAGCACAACTTACTAGTGAGCCGCGTCTAAAATTTTATTTTATTCTGTTGCTATTCTTTTATAATCACACTTGCATTTATATAGACCCTCCACCCTCTCCGACGTCCAACTGGGGGCATCTACGATGGCTAGACGAGTGTCAGCTATGTCTGATAACTTGACCGATCAGCTGGACCGGGATCTGACGAGGTGCAGGTGGTTTAGCATCCAGTGCGACGAGTCCGTGGACAGCAGCAGCACAGCGCAGCTGATGGTTTTTATCCGGATGGTGTTTGAAGAGTTCTCCACAAGAGAACTCCTGACACTACTGCCCTTAAAGACAACTACGAGGGGAGTTGACATTTATAACACGCTGAAGGAGTTTTTCGTTCTGAAAAAGGTACCATTGGAAAAGCTGGTAGCGGTGACAACAGACTATGACTATGCTATGATCGGCCGACATACAGGTTTCATCGCTCACTGTAAAGGTGACCCAGACTTCCCAAAATTTCTGCATTACCATTGCATAATTCACCAGCAGGTGTTATGTGCAAAAGTGATCGGCTATGGGCACGTGATGACTCCCGTTTTGAAAATCATAAACAACATCCGCTCCAAAGCAAAACAGCACAGGATTTTCAAGGTGCTATTGGAGGAGATGTCAGCTGAATATGGTGACCTGCTGCTACACACAGAAATCCGATGGCTCAGCAGAGGACGAGTTTTATTTTGTTTTTTGTCACTTTTGGGTGAAATCAAAGAGTTCATGCAGTCCAAAGGCGAAGACGTCTCACTGCTAGAAGACACCGAGTGGACACTTGACCTTGCATTTTTGACGGATATTACTGGGAAACTTAACCTCTTGAACTGTGAGCTGCAAGGCAAAGGTAAGACTGTTGTTGATATGATAAGTGCTTTAAATGCATTTAAAGCCAAGATGAACATTTTCTCTGTAGATTTACAGAGAAAAAGGGTGCTGCACCTCTGTGCAGTTGGTGCTGAAAGACAATGCTTCTGCATCTGAGACATTTGACAAAGTAGCAGAAAAGTACTGTGAAGTCATAAACAGACTTGGGCAAGAGTTTGAGAATAGGTTTTGTGACCTTGATCAGCTTGAGCCATGTGTGTCATTCATTTCCAACCCTTTCATGAATGTGGACACAACATGCTTTGCTGAGAAACTAAGTGCAACATTCAACTTGGATGCTGGACAGGTGGAGATGGAAATCATAACGCTGCAAAGTGACCTACACCTCAAAGCCTACCAGACTGCACCAAACTTTTGGTGCCTTGTTGACACAGAGAAGTACAGTGGTGTATGCACAGCAGCTATGAAGGTTGCCAGCCTGTTTGGTTCAACCTATCTCTGTGAATCAGCGTTTTCTGACATGAACTTCATCAAGAACAAACACAGAACACGCCTCACTGATGCACATCTGAAAGACTCACTCACAGTTGCAGTGTCAAGTTACACACCAGATTACAGTACACTGGTGAACAGCATGCAATGCCAGTCTTCCCACTAACAAAGAAACAAATACCAAATGTTGTCAGTGGCAACATGGCAGTGCCATGGCAAAGTTTAATTATAATAAAGAATTGTGTTCAATTTAAAAGGGTGTTCATGACATGTAACAGTTATAATTTTGTTAAAAATGCTGCAGATTTGGTCATTAGTTCAAAATGTGACAACATTTATTTAAAAATATGTAAGTTGATTTTTCTTTAACATTACATTATTGATAACTTTTTGAAACATGGTGCAATATAGTTCATGATTTGTTAAGGTTTGTCAGTGGCTAGTGAAAATGGGACATTTTTCCTATGAAATGTGGTGATGTAAGTGATCATCTGACAATTTAACAATTACTGAGATTAAAGAGATAAAGTGCTGAATATTGATCTGTTTCCCACCTTGATTTCATTGTTGATAATTATTGTGAGAAATGATTAATATGATCAGTGTCTTCTCATAGAGGAATATCATTAATCATTATTGATGATGTATAACTAATGGCATACTGAGCAAATTTGTTATTTCAGGTGAGAGTATCAAACTGGTAGCCCTTTGTATGACTCGGTACCCATGAAGTAGCTCTGTTTCAAAAAGGTTGGTGACCCCTGCTTTAGACCCTTCAGACTTCATAACATCACAGACGAAGGAATGTTTTGTAGAACTGATGCATACACATGTTTGTATTTGTGTGATACAGTTTCACCCACTGCATGCATTCCTGTGCAGTTACGTCCTTCCCTCTATCGTCTCATGTCAACACATGAATAATCTTGAGCTGGCTGTGGGCTGAGCCCTGTTAATGCCCTGCACCTGTCACACTCTGCTGAATACAGCATGTCCACTTAGGAAAGTCTGAGGACACACACTGAAATCCAAACACATCTGAGCTCCGTCGAATCAAACCACCCTGCCATTATTTAATTCACTGAAATGCGACTAATAATAATACCAATGTGATCCAGATTCTAGGGGCAGGTTTTCACATGATGAGGGTCAGACTATCATGGGACTGTTGCCTTAAGGGGTAAGAATGGAGAAACTGAGCTGTCTTGGTGGAGGTTTGTTCTCTCTGATTGGTGTCTGGTTCATTTTTGGACTTGGGTGCAGATTTATTTTATATTTGTTAAATACTGTAGTGAGTGGTCAGATGTTTTCTTTTCATGGGGGGTGCTTTATATTTAAGCATTGGTGGGACTGTGTTGGTATCACTGCTGTGTGTCATAAGCTGCTGATGTGTGATTGCACCATATACAGATCACACACATACACATTCAACCTCTTCACAGAAAAAATATTGATACAAATCTCCATATCTGTGATGTATAGTGCTTCTAGTTTTTATAAGTAGAGGATAAATGAAATAACATGGGACATGAAGAGAGGTAATATTTACCACACAAAATGTAATGCACATTTGATTTGCAGATTTTTAATGTGTTGAAACATCAGTGAAACACAAAGTTATTTTTCATCTTTAGCTCATCAGATCACAGAGAAACAATGTGTTCTCTGGTCTGATGTATCTTTGAGCTGCTCTCATTCTCACTGTTTGGTCTGTCTGGATCATTCACACATGTTGTAACCGTTGTTTATGTCGATCATGATTTGCAGTCGACTTGCATGTCGTTTCCACTGTGGTGTCCAGGTGAGTATATACCGTATGTGGACAGATGGGTCACAAATAAAGATGTTAGTGTTGCTCCACTACAACCCCCCAGACCTTCAGTGCTCCTCATCACAGACTTTCTCAGGGTGTGGATGAACCGTATCCTCTGATTCACACTGCTGTCATCTGCTCCTTATTTCACCACAAAGACATACAGTAAATGTATATATGTCCCTGTCGTCCAAAGCATTTGAGATGAAGCGTAGGGAAGAGTATACTGCATCTGTCGTCTTTATCTTAGCATTAGCTTAGCACAGTCTGGGATTTGATCAGTTCAATTAAACATGGTAAACATAGATAATACAAGAGGTGACTGTAGAAAAACATTTGAATTATAGGTTGTGACTTTTTTACTTTCACTCACAGATCATCCAGAAGCCCTCCCATGATCTGAAGCAACAGTTGGCCAACTACTCCAAACGGGTGGCAGGTTCTGTCACTGAGCTCATCCAGGCTGCAGAGGCCATGAAAGGTATCTTAACCTCTGACTTCTTCAACAGCAGACAGCACAACAACCCTACCTTCCTCAGGGGCTGTCTTTGGGGCCCTAAACCATTGAAATCATATGGTCTAAAGTTCATGGTGCAACTTCATTTAGAGCGAGTCCAATTCTCTACTGGCTAAACGGTGCCCAATCTGGGAGCAAAGTAAGGTGCAAGACACAAAGGGGTTCTATTTAGTCCCTTAATTATTCATAGGTGTGCTTTTGGGCGTAACATGAATGACACGATGCAGTCGATCACAGTCTGCAGATCCATCAGAAAAATGATCATTCTGATTAACAGCTGATGGGATGCAGGTGATGAAATAATCAATCATTAATGAGGAAAATATTGATGACATCACCTGCAGTGATCCCCCAGCAGCAGAAACCAGAAGTGCGTCTCCACCGTCTGTGACATTTACCCACAATGCACAGCAGCTTAACTTCATTAATGATTTAAATCTCCGACACGCCGACAGGATCTACTGTTAATGAATGTTCTGTGTTCTACTACACATCCTAAAGGTCCCACACAGTCCAGGTTCATACAGTGAAACAGTCCAGGCTCATACAGTGAAACAATCCAGGTTCACACAGTGAAACAGTCCAGGTTCATACAGTGAAACAGTCCAGGTTCACACAGAGAAACAGTCCAGGTTCATACAGTGAAACAGTCCAGGCTCATACAGTGAAACAATCCAGGTTCACACAGTGAAACAATCCAGGTTCATACAGTGAAACAGTCCAGGTTCATACAGTGAAACAGTCCAGGCTCATACAGTGAAACAGTCCAGGCTCATACAGTGAAACAATCCAGGTTCATACAGTGAAACAGTCCAGGCTCATACAGTGAAACAGTCCAGGCTCATACAGTGAAACAGTCCAGGCTCATACAGTGAAACAATCCAGGTTCATACAGTGAAACAGTCCAGGTTCATACAGTGAAACAGTCCAGGCTCATACAGTGAAACAATCCAGGTTCACACAGTGAAACAATCCAGGTTCATACAGTGAAACAGTCCAGGCTCATACAGTGAAACAATCCAGGTTCACACAGTGAAACAGTCCAAAAAGTCCAGGTTCATACAGTGAAACAGTCCAGGTTCATACAGTGAAACGGTTGATTTCAAAACTCTTCAGCACCTTGACTGCCAGGGTCGTGACAAAAGTTAATAATACAAACACATTGCACCTATTTTAAAATCCTTACTCTGAGTACTAATCATTTAGACCGGTGGTTCCCAAACTTTTTTTCTGGGGACCCACATTTTTAAAATGACAAACCATCACAACCCAGATCATAATAGATCTTATCTATAAATTACAAGATTAACAATTTGTACATAAATGAACACATCTGACCGTTTTTACTGCCGTCTGCATCATCATATTATCTTGAACAGGTAAACCAGACATTTCAGAGTGATATACATTTAAATTACACTACATTGTATGCTTATTGAAAATATATACTGGACATATTTTAAATACTTTATAGATACGATCAAATCAGTGCATTTAGGAGGGGTGTGGTATCTCATTGTTTTTATCTCCTCTTATCAAAATATAAACATTTTTTAAATAGGCTACTTTATAAATGAGAAAATGCATTGAGTCTGAGTAAACAGCCACTCATGTTCATGTGTTCATATTTTTATTTGAGAACTTAGGTGCATTTTAAATTAAACGGACACACATCAGGTAAAGATGTATAAGAGGAGAGCAACATGCATATCAGGTGTAGCATTTAGTCTCTGGGCGGTAGCTAAGCTAACATTACCTGCAGCAGTCTGGTCCTTAGCTGGGTCTTGTCCCTGGTCTCTGGCTATGCCTTTATTTTTTATTAGCCAGGCATCCATGTTTGTGACCACCTGCAAAATGTGTTCATTACTTTGGTGGAAACTATGGTGGACACCTGGGTGCAAACCCAAACGAGTTCTGAACAAGGCACCGCCTGCCTGGCTCCATGGGTGACACTCCCTGACATCATCATCATTATCATTATTATTATTAGTATTATTATTAGTCTTACTATAACTATCAAAATCAGTATCAATATTGTCATTATTATCAGTGTTGTTATTGTAGTAGTTATTATAAATACTACTATAATCCTTCTATTATTATAGCTGTTATTATTATTGTGGTTGAATATGTCTGTGTCTGTGTCCCTGTCCCCAACTCCATCCCTCCCCCTCCCTTTCCCTCTCCCAACGCCTCTCTCTCTCTCTCTCCCAACCTTTCTCTCTCTCTATCTCTCTCACCCCAACCGGTCAAGGCAGAGGGCCACCCACCTTGAGTCTCGGATCTGCTCGAAATTTCTGCCTTTCTTAAAGTTTTTTTTCGCCACTGTCGCCAAGTGTTTGCTAATGGTTGATTGTTTGGTCTCTCTATAATGAAGAGTCGGTCTAGACCTGCTCTTTTTGTAAAGTGCCTTGATATAACTTTTGTTGTGATTTTGCGCTATATAAATAAATTGAATTGAATGTCACGCTATGATTGGCAGAACTCCATGTGTGGAGGAGCTAGAAACAGCTCCCTCATGTGGCTGAAAGATGTACTGCAGATATAAATCTAGAATGATTGTCAAATAGAATCATAACTATTTTATTTGGCAACCCAAATAAAATCTCCTGTGACCCCCCTGTGGGTCGCGACCCAGACTTTGGGAACCACTGATTTAGAGAATTGATTTCAAAACTTGTCACTCATGTACAAATCCCACCGTGGCTCTGGGCTGAAATATGTATCTGACATGCTTAAACATATGAACCTCCCAGAACCCTCAGGGCATCTGCAACTGGCCTACAGGTTGTCTCTAGAGTCGGATCAAAACATGGTGAAGCAGCATCTTGTTGTCATGTCACTCAGACCTGGAATAATCTGACAGATTATATTACAAGAGCCGACTCCAACCACTTTAAATCGGAACTAAAATTGACTGCTCTGCCTACTCAATGAAGTAATGGCTGATGAATTATCAATTTAAACTTAGCTTTTAAACTGCTTTAATTAGCTTACACATTGAGTTTTATCTTTTGTTTTACAGTTGTTTTAATGTAAAAAAAAAAAGAGAAAAAAAAGATCCGGGATCTGTTCTAAATGTGAAACCTGTATCAGCATTAGAACTGTTGTATGTTGCAGGCACAGAGTGGGTGGACCCTGAGGATCCCACCGTCATTGCTGAGAACGAGCTGCTGGGAGCAGCGGCAGCCATTGAAGCAGCTGCCAAGAAACTGGAGCAGCTGAGACCCAGGACTAAACCCAAGGTTAGAGGCCTTTTTCCAAACAGCAACGTTCACACTGAGCCTGTTAACCTCAGCACAGGGTCACAGTGTGTTTGCTGCATGTCCTCACACCATGACTGATGGCCCTATTAGCATTGTAATATTGTTAGCATTTAGCCTGTAGACCTGTCTTCTTCACTTCATCAGGATTATACCTTTTATGTCTGAATGAAGCCTCCACAGATATTCATAGCCCTGTAACCCAGTGTGTTTATTGACTGTTGGTTTTCCCCTCGTAAACAGGAGGCAGATGAGAGCTTGAACTTTGAGGAGCAGATTCTGGAGGCAGCCAAGTCCATCGCAGCTGCCACTAGTGCTCTGGTGAAAGCTGCTTCAGCTGCACAGAGGGAGCTTGTGGCTCAAGGGAAGGTAATCAAACTACAGGATGAGAATTCTGTGAAACCTAACTATAGGGAAAAGTCTGAACACTGAAGTCTGAAACCCTCCATAGAGAGGTGTTTGTCCCAAACAAACCTCCAAATATGGACGGACAGTGATACCCACTAGGAAGTTATTGGATTATACATACGTTTGCTTTGGTGAAGTGTTTTAGTATTCCAGCGTACGGTGGGTTTACAGACACAGAGAGGGATCTGGGAAGGAAAGCAGACCTTTGGTTACAGTTTTTATAGAGGAAACCATAAAGATGGTATGTAAATGTTACCCTGATCAGTAGTTTTTTGGGGTCAAGAGGGGATTTCCTTGGTGAAGATGACAATTACAAGAGCGTGACTAGATCAGAGGGTTCACAGTGACAGTACTAAGAACATCCTTTCCCATTCCTTTATCACTTCTTTATCTTTGTCACTTCAGCATACATATCAACCCTTACAGAATGCCCCGAAGTCTTACTCATTTTCTGCATTTCTTTTGTTTTTCTCTCCCTCTATACTTTTGATCCGGTTAGTTTTGGTTTCATTTTGCAATTTTCAGAGCGCACTAAAGAACTTTTCATGATATACCTACGTCCTGTCGTCATCATCTATGAGGGCTTTTATTTTACGCGTTTTTTCCAGCTAACTTTTGATTTCTTTATTGGACCATATGACTATTAAATACCTTGTCTCTTCCTCTCCATGTTTTACCCCAGCTCATTTTCAACTTCTTCCTTCTTCCATTTGTTTTTCTTCTTCTGTTTTTGATTGACAATGGTAGCCTGCTTTAAATTCCTGTAATTGGTCTGAAAGTCTGAACCATTCAAAAAAAAGTGCTTTCACACTGTAAACGAACCAGACCATGGTACAGTTTGATCCCAACCCAGACCACCTATTTTATCAAACTAAAGACCGGGTGTTTGATCCAGAGCTTGGTCTGGGGGAGGTTTCACGCCTGCAATTTTGGTCTGGATCCCTCACAGGTGAGCATCCAATGAGGTTGACATGTTTGCTTCAGGGATGAATCAATCAGAGCATTCTTTCATCTACATGAGATATGGGGAGTGATTTTCTCCTAAATTAAAATAGACTATCCATGTCAGTCCTAGCTTCCTCCATTCCCTACTGGGGTTATATTGTTTCTCGTATGCATGACTGCTTTGGCTACAGACCCTGTCTTCCTGTATTTTCAGGTAGGAGCCATCCCAGCTAATGCAGTGGATGATGGACAGTGGTCTCAGGGGCTCATTTCAGCTGTAAGTAATTTCTCTATATTTTTTTATGTAGTACACACACACATATGTATATATACACATATATATATATAATATATATATATATACATATATATATATATAATGAGAAGGTGACTAGTATTGTTACAACAGTATAGTCCATATATTTATTAGTAAGACATTTTGCTGTCAATGCATCTGACTATTCAGGCCCGGATGGTTGCAGCAGCAACCAACAACCTGTGTGAGGCAGCCAACTCTGCAGTGCAGGGACACGCCAGCGAGGAGAAGCTCATCTCGTCAGCCAAGCAGGTAGCGGCCTCCACTGCTCAGCTGCTGGTGGCCTGTAAGGTCAAGGCTGACCAGGACTCCCAGACCATGAAGAGGCTCCAGGTCAGCACTGCATGCTTAAGTCTAAGAAACTGATTATCTCTCACACACACAGATCACACACACACCTCACACACATCACACACTCACACATACGTTCCTGTTTACATCCTGTGCTGCTACCCTGGCTCTTCAGGACATCTTATTTAGTTGGAAACGGAGAGCTCAAAGCAGGAAGAGGGAGGAAACCTTTAGTTCAGTTAATTTGTTCCACACCAAGGAGAAAAGCATCCATTGTTCATTTTTCCATCCTCCTGTAAAGCCTGCTATACCATGACAAGCACCGGGAAAAGTCCCTGTAGGTGTGAGTCTAAATCAGAGAAATTAACTTGGGCGGGTATTGGGTGGATGACAATGTGGATAATGTCACAGCCGATGTATGCACTAGAAGGTATGCATGCTTTGGTAAGCCTCCACCCCAGAAACATTTAAAGCCCCATTTCCACTAGTACCAGCTTGACTCTCCTTTTTTGCATTTCCATTTGGTAAAAAGTACCTGGTACCTGGTACTACTTTTTTAATACATCCTCTGTTGCGGTGCCAAGCGAGCTGAGCAGATACTAAAAGGTCACGTGAAAAGTTACAGACCACTGATTGGTCAATGCTCGGCACACACGGAGTACATGCACAGCACAAATCAATGGCCGCCACACTCCCAACAGCGAAGCTACTTTAGAGACCATAACTTTTTTTATTGCAGCCGTTATATTGAGGAGGTGCAGACATTCCTGTCTTAAACAGGCTAGCTGATGAGAGGATCACCAGAGGTGTATGAGAGGTGTGTGTCGCGTTAAAGACTACACCACTGCAGTTTCACGTGGCCCCAGTCTACCCTGAGGAGGTACTATCGGCAATGGAAAATGACCGGGAGAAAACCAAGTCAAGCCGAATAGAGCTAGTACTTCACAGTGGAAATCCAGCATTAGTGTGCGAATGCGTCCTTTAAATAGCAGTAAAAATACTGCAGCATTGACTTTAGAGCAGGTTTTTGTTGGTCAATGGTTCAATCAATGCTGCTGACCACACCTCATTTAACACCTGACCACACCTCATTTAACATATGACCACACCTCATGTAACACCTGACCACACCACTTTCTAACACCTGACCACACCACTTTCTAACACCTGACCACACCTCATTTAACACCTGACCACACCTCATTTTAACATGTGTGTGTGTGTGTATATGTGTGTGTGCATATATATGTGTGTATATATACTGAGCAACAGTGGAAATGCCTAATTTTTAAAACCCTGTCATTTCTATTCACTAGCTCTAATCTACTGAAACAAACAAACATGTGATTCACTGAATAGACTTTTTAAAGTACCCACAACCAAAACATGTTAAATCATGAATAAATCATTTAGTCATACACTGATTCTTGAGAATTTGGATAAAACATGTCCCACTAAGAAAAGTGCTAATTCTGTTGAAAATGGATAACATTTTCTTATTTAAAATAATAAAATTTGATCATCTGAGGATATATATATATATATATATATATATATATATATATATATATATATATATATATATATATAGTGATGGAAAAAAGAGGCAAGGAGTCTGTGTTAATTACCATGACAACAGAGTTTGTTGAACAGCAGGAGTTACTTCCCTAACAATGTAATCCTCGTAGTCGTGAGATGGACATCTGATCTTGGCCAATACATAGTGAGAGGTGTGATCTCATGCTAATGATTCCTAGCGTACCTGCTGAGGGAACAATGACGGTCTGCAGCAGCTGAGGTTTGTGGAGAGCTCTCTATTAATAGGCTGGAGTCTGAGTGTTTAGGGTTACAGGTGAGCTGCACAGCTGCTCCATCAGGATTAGTCTGCTCTATTTTTGGGACAGGTGAGAGTTGCTGCATTTTCAAAGAGTACTGCTCAAAGATATTCAGACTTTCAGTCCTCAGTATGACTCAAGATCCAAAAACTATAAGTCCTACAGTACCTACAATGCCAACAGTACAGTCTTTCTGGTAAATGCCCACACAATTAAAACTCCACACATACCATCAGTATGTAAACCTCTTATAGTATAAAATCTTTCTCTGTGCTCAAGCTGACCTTTATCTATATGATTGTGTTTCCTCAGAGAGCACACTAGGCTTGTTCTGACCTTTATGTGTAACTGATGCACTCAGTCCCAAGACATAACAGAAACAAGGATCTCCTGTCAGCCTATCCACCAGAATACTATCTTTAAAGTGTGTGTATGATAACATCAGCCATCTCATATTCTCTCATCCAATCAGCAGTGGCTTATCTCCTCCTGTTCTGGGCCTGCAGCTGCCACCTCAGTAATTCACATACATTTCTGTCCACAGGAGCTCTGGAAACAATCCACCAATCCGTCCATGGCACCAAGAACTAGACAGATCAGCCCCGATCTATGATTACACCAGCAACATTTGCTCTCTACACCATTTCCATAGTGTATTTAACTCTCTAGATATAAGAAGTAGAATACGTGTTTGAGAACATGCAGACAGCCAACAGGTTTGAACCTACGACTGTTTACTGTTAGGCGATAGAGCTAAATGTCAAAGGGATCGCAATCTAGCGCTGCAACTACAATTATACATCCAGTATATGCTATCATGAAGTAGCACAGTAAACCTCAAATCAGTACTCCTGACTAGTGTACTTGTACTCCTACCAGAAACTAGATTGTTTTACTAAGAGAGAGAAGTGAATAAAAATAAAAATCTAATGCTTCATTAAACATTCATGCATTCATTCAAACCAAACGCGGCACGAATTTTTCGCACAATGTGAATACATACAAAGTCAATGGAAAGGCGTGAGTAGATCCGAATTTGCGCCAGGCAACGTGAATGAAGCGAGATTTGCTCAAGTTGAAAAATTTCAACTCGGACCAGAAATTCATGTGACGCTGTCACGCGAAAGCCTATCAATGTTGAGATCCTCCACAAGTATAGCTATCAGGAGGAAGTTAATGCAGATGTGGAAGACAAGCTTACTGTAGCTGTATGTGGACACCCAGAGCTGTCTTGTGTGTCCCCAGATACTGTTGGGAACTCAGACATGGTAACGTTTGGTTTTCCAACATATCTGTGACTCCACAACATACTCAAGGCAGCTATTGTCTTCACTACGGTCATGGTTGATGACCGGATACGATGGCAAATACCAACGCTGTTGACTCTCAACTCAAATGACCCCACAGTGACAGTGCTAGTAAAGCAAATAAAAATTGTTGGTATCTTTTCCAAAGGAGAAGCGAATGATCCCACGCTGACATTCACGTGACTACCCCCCTGACAGACTGCTGCTGAACCAGTGGTCAGATGGTCTGGTCTACAGAGACTTTCAGTAACCCTTCCTGTTCTTACCCTTGCATCACGAAGCACAGTGGCTGTTGCCTAGCAACATTGACAGCTGAAGTTGATTAGTTGGTGATTAGTCATAGGTGAACTCGTTATAATAACAGCTGTGCAGCAGAAGTAGTCGTAGTAAAAGCTGTGGCATAGTAGTATTAAAACCTGTAGTAGTGATAGTAGTAGTTGTAGTAAAATAACTGTAGTAGTGGAAGCCGTAGTCAAAGGACATTTGAATTAGAATCATATTATTTTAACAAACTGAGATGCTTCACCTTCACTCCTCTACTTGCTGGGGGGGTGTGCGCTATGAATCATGGGATGGGGTGGATGTATCACTGTATACAGCCGATTAAAGCTGATTAAGGGAGCTTCACAGTGTTATGTTATGGCACCAGAATCAAGTCAGGTTCCAGCCAATGATAAACCAGTAGAGGATTGCGTGTGTGACTGCAAGTCCAGCTCAAGCTCTGGTTTCAGCTCACAGATCCCCAAAAGGAGAAAAGTGGTGTTTGTTGGATCCCAGCTGACCAATAAGATGAATGTTTGACTTCCATTGCTAAGCAGGCTGCTCCTTGTTGCCTTTTACAGCTATGTTCAGACCCTGTTATGGTTTCCTCTCTGAGCTCCTAGAAGCCGTCATTGCCTTTCCAGGAGTTTCTGTTCACAAGACATGCAGTTGATGAGTCTGTGGCTTTGGTTCTAAATGTTTCCACGTTCCCCCTCAGACTAAATTCTGTTCTACTGTTAGAGGAACTCGACATCCTCTAAGAATTGATTATCTTCCTATGTTTTTAGGTTGAGAAAGAGAACTTCTGTAAAGGTCCACTCTTTAGCTTTTTGTGGCTCTTTGAACCGTTAAAAGCTACAGATAAGGCAGGAAGTGGACTTTATATCGCTTCAATCTTTCCAGTGTTAATAATGAACATTCACACTCAACCAGTTGTTTTTAATCCTGACTCATTGTGTTTCTGCAGGCTGCTGGAAACGCTGTGAAGAGAGCCTCCGATAACCTGGTGAAAGCAGCACAGAAGGCAGCGTTTGATGCTGAGGATTACCAGGCTGTGGTGGTCAAGAGTAAGATGGTGGGAGGCATCGCTCAGGTGAGGCGGAGAGCCCAGAAAGAGCTGCAAGCACAAAGCATGTAAAGCTCAGACTGCAGGAGGTTTAAAGCCAAACAGAGCAGCTGGAAATGAACAGTGAATTTTTAGGACAAAACAGCTTCATACCAGTGAAATGATTTGTCCATGCAGGAACATGATTTTATTGTCAAGAAAATCGTCAAATAAGTTGTTCAGATAAAAAAAAGCCAGCCACCCTTGATTGAATTGACTACTTGATTCTAGAGCCTCCACTGTTATTAGTACTTCAGGTAGTAGGTTGTAGTGTGTATGTATATGTATATATATTATATGTATATATATATATATAAAATTATTGGCTCTATGTATGCCCACTTAACATTTATTTATTTGCACTTTTTGTGTTTACAACTAATACAAACATTTTATTTATATATATATATGTTCTTTATGATTCTAATGTGACTTTATTGACCCTGTTTGATGTTGCTATAGAAGACATACAGTACCAGTCAATAGTTTGGACACAGTTACCCATCCACTTGAATGGGAAACTGAGTCCAAATTTTTGACTGGTAGTGTATGTGGACACACACCTTAGACTGCTGGGGTTTTTGGTGATAAAGGTCGTCAGAATATAAAGACTTGAGTCGCCACATGTCTTGACAGAGCCGCCTGGTTGTGCTTTCTGTACTATGTCTGTTGAGTGAATATTCATTAGTCATGTGTTGGATGCACACGTCCTCATGTGCTGACAGACGGTGTTCTGTTGCAGATCATTGCTGCTCAGGAGGAGATGCTGCGGAAAGAAAGGGAGCTGGATGAGGCCAGGAAGAAGTTGGCTATGATCAGACAGCAGCAGTACAAGTTCCTCCCCTCAGAGCTGATGGAGGACGGCCAGGACCAGTGATGCAGCAGTGACGCATGGATGCTCAGGACGTTTCTCCTGCTGCATGCAGAGAAAAGTAGAAACGTAACATCATGCTGATTGACTCAAACTCCACAGCGATGAATCAATCATTTCTGTTTCATTCTCAAAGTCAAAACGTGTAATAATGCCAGTGATTCTGACTTTTTAATACAGAAGTATCTATACTTTTAGTTGTTATTAAGATAAGCCTACATGTGCTTTTAACTATACCGTATAGGTTCTACAATATATATATATCTGGCTCCTCTTTAATCCTTTTTTATCTGGCCTGCTTGTCTTCGCTGGTACAAAGTCCTGTCAGTAAATCTGCTCACCTTCATATTCACAACCTCACTGCTAGATCTTAGAGATATGAAGTACAGTGTCATCTATGCAAATAATCTATGCACATTTTCTATGGGGATGTTTTTTGTGTGTTTAAAGGCATAAAGTCAATATGACAGTGATGAGTTCATTATAAAGTTGGTCACAGGATGATGATAATATTCTACTTAAATCAAAAGTAAGGACAATAAAACAATGTTTTGAACTTTGGATTTGGAAATTTTGACTGAGCAATTGAACAAACAAGAGTGGAAAACATTTTTTTTAAAGATATTAGAAATGGATTTCCACTCATGACATTACTACTAAGTTTTTGTGTCAGTATTGTGATTACAGTATTCAGGCCTGGATTAGCAGACTGTCTCTGTAAACATTGTGAAGCCATATATTCAAGCCATCTGAAATCATATGGACTGTTATATATACATACTGATTCATTGTCTAGTGGCTGACTTCAGTAACATATCATGTGTGCTAAAATTAATGTAGTGCTTAATAATCCTGTCACAGTACAATCCTGGGGTAAGAGTCATTCTGGGTTTGGCTACCTGATGCTTTCCTGTTAATCATTATTTACATGGTTTGTCATTACCAGGGTCTGATGTTAGCCTAATGTTAATCTGATGTTAGCCAAATGTTGGCCTAATTTTATTCTGATTTTATCTTACTGTAAGCCTAATGTTAGCCTGATGTCAACCCAATGTTAGCCTGATGTCAACCCAATGTTAGCCTGATGTCAGCCTAATGTTAGCCTGATCTTAGTCTAATGTTAGCCTGATGTGTGCATAATGCCTGCGCAATGTTAGACTAATGTTAGCCTGATGTCATCCTAACGTTAGCCTGATGTCAGCCTAATGTTAGCCTGATCTTAGTCTAATGTCAGCCTGATGTGTGCATAATGTTGGCCCAATGTTATCCTAATGTTAGCCTAGTGTTGGCCTGATGTAGGCTTACAAATGCCAACCATCTACCTTGTAAGTGCACTTAATTCATAACTCATTCCAATAATTTATCAGGCCATCATTTAAATCCACAGCCACACTTATTTTATCCAGTTCTTTATTTTCTTTAACATGATGACACAACGAGGACAGAATAAAATCATTCTTTTATTCACATTCTTAATGATGATAACAGAGATGTATTTTCAATAAAGACAGTTTTCAGTGAAACCCAGTTCGTGGTTTGTCATTTACTCTTCTCACCCCAATACTTTACTCAGTTCCTGAGTCATTATTATGAGTGAAGTTTCTTCTTATTTTCAGATATAAGTCAATTTATATTTAGTATTAATAAATATTTTCACCTCATTGGTCTCTGTCCCTTAGGAGGATTACTCAGAGTACTGATTGATTTTCATGAACCTTGGTGGAAGAGTGGAACCGAGAAGGAACCGTAGATTTTGGAGTAGATCTGGTTGGAGGGGTGGACCACCACCTGAACCCTGCGAACACACACGTCTGGTTGGACTTTGGATTAGGGTTTAATGTAAGTTAAATGACTGCTGGGTTTTGGTGGATGTATGGCTCTACTGTCCCTCTATTGTGACCTACAGGATCCTTCATCACATTTTCTGAAATGGTTTCCACATTTAACTTCTCAGTTTCATTTTCAGTTCATTTTTAGGCGAAGTAACATTTTTTTACCATTTCAATATCACGTGTATTTTTTAATCTAATTTAACTCAAGTTGGTAAAGAATCGAACGCATTTCACATTTAAGTTTTGAAGTTCAGGACCGAAGTTCAACTTTGACTTATAATTGAATATTTCTATTCCTTGTTACATCCACATCATTATCCACAGCGTTACTTGAAACGAAGTATTCGCACATATTGCTACTTTAACTCAAGTACCTGCGTGTTTCCTTATCTTCTATGGACAGTGGGACTTATTTGCTCTCTGTGTCTTCCTCCGGTGCCGTTTGGTTCCCGTTGCTGATGTGGAGGCTGACACATGAGCTGCTGTAGATGCAGACCTGATTTATTCTGAAAACACACGTCAGACAGACACACCGGTCATCTCTAGCTGCCTAAATATGGACAAAGTCCCTGTGCGGGTCCACACGGAAAAAAAACCGTGAGGGGCTCGTGTGACCGGAGGACTATTCCATCCTCCAGCTCTCCCCGAGCAGCTCAGACGAGCCGTACGCGCGCTCCGGTCCACATCTTTCCCGTCACAGACGTCTGTCTCTGTCCGGATAAAGTTCTCCCTCTGCTGAGAAGACACGACCTGAGGAAACATGGAGGCCATCAAGAAGAAGATGCAGATGCTGAAGCTGGATAAGGAGAACGCGATTGACCGGGCGGAGCAGGCCGAGGGGGACAAGAAGGGGGCAGAGGACAAATGCAAACAGGTAGACTCCGACGGAGCTGCTCCTCCATCCTCCTCTCACACACAGAGCTGCTCCTCCTTTTCTCACCTTGAATGAAACACTCTTGGTTTTTACTAGGACTTCCTCTTTAGGTCTAGTCGTTAGAAAACCTCACGCTGTTCTATCTATCTAAACGATATTTAAAATATGACAACCAGAACATGAAAAAAAACAGGAAAAACCTTTAAGTTTTTAGGGCACGTTTGAAATAAGTTGTTGTGACTGAAATATTTAGTCTGGCAGTAATGATGGAACCAGTTGGGACCTTAGAACAACAGGAACACATTCTCTGCTTATGATGATGTCATAATAAAAAGTCCTGATGCTGCAGCCTTAGTCTGCTGTGATCCTATACTGCTGTGTACTGACATCACTATACTTTATCATTCACCAGCCCAGCTGTCACTGGTGGCCATATTGGCCACTGTTCATCCATATAGCATATACCATATAACATAGACTAGCATTAACAGCCAAAAATAATAAAGGCCAAAAGGCCAAAACACTGACTATTTTAACTATAAAGTTTTACTACATTTAATGGAAACTTTTTTTCTTTCATGTTCAATCAGTGTACATAAACAAAATAACAGTCTGATTAAATGAAATAAATGCAAAAATGATTTTAAAGCATCTAACACACATGGTCCATTTTAAACCATCTATCACACATGGTCTAACTTAAACCATCTATCACACATGGTCTAACTTAAACCATCTATCACACATGGTCCATTTTAAACCATCTATCACACATGGTCTAACTTAAACCATCTATCACACATGGTCCATTTTAAACCATCTATCACACATGGTCCATTTTAAACCATCTATCACACATGGTCCATTTTAAACCATCTATCACACATGGTCCATTTTAAACCATCTATCACACATGGTCTTTTTTAAACCATCTATCACACATGGTCTAACTTAAACCATCTAACACACATGGTCCATTTTAAACCATCTATCACACATGGTCTAACTTAAACCATCTATCACACATGGTCTAACTTAAACCATCTATCACACATGGTCTAACTTAAACCATCTATCACACATGGTCTAACTTAAACCATCTATCACACATGGTCTAACTTAAACCATCTATCACACATGGTCCATTTTAAATCATCTATCACACATGGTCCATTTTAAACCATCTATCACACATGACCTATTTTAAACCATCTATCACACATGACCTATTTTAAACCATCCATCACACATGGTCTACTTTAAACCATCTAACACACATGGTCTATTTTAAACCATCTATCACACATGGTTCATTTTAAACCATCTATCACACAGGGTTCATTTTAAACCATCTATCACACATGGTCTAACATAAAGCATCTAACAAACATGGTCTATTTAAAACCATCTATCACACAGGGTTCATTTTAAACCATCTAACACACACGGTCCACTTTAAACCATCTGACACACATGGTTCATTTTAAACCATCTATCACACATGGTCCACTTTAAACCATCTAACACACATGGTCCACTTTAAACCATCTAACACACACGGTCCACTTTAAACCATCTAACACACATGGTCCATTTTAAACCATCTATCACACATGGTCTAACTTAAACCATCTATCACACATGGTCTAACTTAAACCATCTATCACACATGGTCCATTTTAAACCATCTATCACACATGGTCTAACTTAAACCATCTATCACACATGGTCCATTTTAAACCATCTATCACACATGGTCCATTTTAAACCATCTATCACACATGGTCCATTTTAAACCATCTATCACACATGGTCCATTTTAAACCATCTATCACACATGGTCTTTTTTAAACCATCTATCACACATGGTCTAACTTAAACCATCTAACACACATGGTCCATTTTAAACCATCTATCACACATGGTCTAACTTAAACCATCTATCACACATGGTCTAACTTAAACCATCTATCACACATGGTCTAACTTAAACCATCTATCACACATGGTCTAACTTAAACCATCTATCACACATGGTCTAACTTAAACCATCTATCACACATGGTCCATTTTAAATCATCTATCACACATGGTCCATTTTAAACCATCTATCACACATGACCTATTTTAAACCATCTATCACACATGACCTATTTTAAACCATCCATCACACATGGTCTACTTTAAACCATCTAACACACATGGTCTATTTTAAACCATCTATCACACATGGTTCATTTTAAACCATCTATCACACAGGGTTCATTTTAAACCATCTATCACACATGGTCTAACATAAAGCATCTAACAAACATGGTCTATTTAAAACCATCTATCACACAGGGTTCATTTTAAACCATCTAACACACACGGTCCACTTTAAACCATCTGACACACATGGTTCATTTTAAACCATCTATCACACATGGTCCACTTTAAACCATCTAACACACATGGTCCACTTTAAACCATCTAACACACACGGTCCACTTTAAACCATCTAACACACATGGTCCATTTTAAACCATCTATCACACATGGTCTAACTTAAACCATCTAACACACATGGTCCACTTTAAACCATCTAACACACATGGTCCATTTTAAACCATCTAACACACATGGTCCATTTTTTACATTTTAAACCATCTATCACACATGGTCAATTTTAAACCACCTATCCTACATGGTCCTATTTTAAACCATCTAACACACAAGGTCCACTGTAAACATTTTAAACCATCTATCACACATGGTCCACTTCAAACATTTTAAACCATCTATCACACATGGTCAATTTTAAACCATCTATCCTACATGGTCCTATTTTAAACCATCTAACACACATGGTCAATTTTAAACCATCTATCCTACATGGTCCTATTTTAAACCATCAAACACACATGGTCAATTTTAAACCATCTATCCTACATGGTCCATTTTATACCATCTGTCACACATGGTCCACTTTAAACTTTTTAAACCATCTATCACACATGGTCAATTTTAAGCCATCTATCCTACATGGTCCTATTTTAAACCATCATCACACACGGTCCATTTAAAACATTTTAAACCATCTAACACACATGGCCCATGTCCATGGTGTCAGTGCATTTAGGCTCTGTACAACTCCCTTATAAATGGTGTATAATCTGGGGTTCTGCTTACTCCATTAATTATTTATAGCTGTGTTTTGAGCATTACATTAATCAAACCAATCAGAGCATCATCTCCTTTAACCCTTGTCACCCTTTAACATGCAGGGCACCTGCCCCTGGAGCATTGCTATTTAAATCATCTTCACTTAGGGACAGGTATGTGGTCCTTGGCTGGTGGACCCTCTTCCTCCACCATCTCCCAATCCTCTGTCCCATCAACAATTCCATCTGACTGCATATGAGCAAAGTCAACCATATTTAATGGAGAAGGAGGAAGAGGAGGCACAGCAGCTACACTTTATTTGCTCTTTGCTTTAGTAATAATTAATATGTTCCAACACGCCAACAGGATCTAATGACAGGATCTAATGACTACTTCTAGTGAAAAACTCCAGGTTCACACAGTGAAACAGTTTGGAGTAGAATTTTCAATTCCATCTGATTGTAAAAAGGGATATCTTATCTTATCTTATCTTATCTCTTATCTTGCATATGAGCAAAGTCAGCCTCATTTTAACACCAAAAAATAACATGGACACAAATGTTTATTATGCAAGCAATTATAAATGCATATTATTAATATGTACAGTATATATATACAATATATTATTATTATTATTTATTATATATCATTATTATTATTATTATTATTCGAAATGCATTAAAAGTAATGCATTTCAAATAATTCTCTCCTATAATAATTCACACCAAATTTCTAGTGGGTGCAGCCTAGTTCAGGTTTAGGACTTTGTCTGATATGAGTTTATTCTAGATACAGCATATTACATCTGGAATAGGATAAAATTTGTGGTGATCACAATATAAACACTCCACTACATAATTTGTCCAGAGAGCACTGAGAAATATAATTTTACACTGAAAAAGTCCAACTCAGTAAATACAAGTCATATATCTTATTAATTAATTAATAAATCAGTAATTAATAAATTATCATTATTATTAATTAATTAATAAATCAGTAATTAATAAATTATCATTATTATTATTTACTATCTTTAATTAAATGAATTTTAATCCAACTGTAATTTTGTTTTTGATTGTTTTGTGTGGTCATTTTATACCGAGAGTCTCTAACCAGATGTGAACTGGAGATGGTGCAGAATGGACGGTGCCTTATCCCCTATATGTATTGGCCAATGTCATCCAATTTTAATTAACTCTCAAGTCTTAATGTTAGCATCAAGATATGTAGTATCTGAATAGAACAAAGTGAACGTGAAGCTGAGAAACACTTATCTAAACGATATGAATCTTGCATGTTGGAATGTTTTTTTCAGAATTGATGAATGGAAAGATTTTTTTAACAGAACTGATGGGGAAAATCAAAGTTGTGTGAAATCTCTGGTCTAACAGCATCAATGCTTTTAGTGATTGGAGACTGACCACAGAAAACGACCTCAGGATAAAATTTTGTTTGACCTGTACTTGACTAAATAAGTAACTGTGGACTGCCTGTATCACAACGGAAACACATGATGATAATGCATAATGTGACCCAGTGGAAGCATGTATATTGAAAACAAGATGAGGCCAAGCATGGAACCATCATATACCACAGAGTAAATGGAGAAATAATCTGCCCAGGGCCATCCATAAAGGTACAAACACAAGTAAACAGAGATATGAGGAGAGTACCAGTGGAGGGCTAGAACTCATCATGACATTTCAATTAACTGTTTTTAAATTACACTCAATCCTACAATTGAAAGAAAGACAGAATCAGCTTTATTGGTTACATACAATTATACACAGTACAATGTCACTTTAAGTCCATCATTTTTATATAAGAATGTAGTAAAATTTGTGCTGGTTCTAGTGATGCTAATTTGTAAGCTAACAGACATACACTTATGGCTCAGGGAGGCCCCGAGCAACAGGAAGTCCAACCAACTGCCTCATCAGCTCCCATTTGAACTTTGAGCTGAAAATAGTGGAGGAAAGCAGACAGTAGCAGTTTTCTCTCTGCTGTCATGTTGACATTTTGAACTTGATCCATACAAATGATAGATCTACATGTTCAGCAGCTTCTTAGGATGCTGACGGTGTCTCATTTTAACAAGACCACCTACAGGGTTTGGATCAGGCTCTGGTTCCAGTGCTGCTTTAGGGGCTTTCTCTCTGTCTACCTCAATGAGTCGGCATTTTCAGGACCAGATACAGTTACACACAGCTGATGCTGATTGGCTGATTAAAACTCCAATCAGATTACTGCTCTGCTCTGATTGGTCCAATCATGTTCAGATAGTTTTGTCAGTTGAGACCCTTGACAGGATTACTATTACTACTACCATACTACCATTACTAATAGGTAGGTTTTTCCTACTGCTACTAGTGATACAGCTGCTACTATTGTGACTACTAAATAAACTTAATAATAGGTAAATAAGTGCTTCGAAGTACTACAACACCTCAGTCGTGCTACTCTTACTGACCTATTTTCAAAGTCAGCCATTTTGTCCTTGTATGTATCACCTTGATTAATTCTACTAGTACTACTACTACTATTACAACTGCACTACCGCCACCACCACACACACCTGTGAACCTCAGTGATACTGCTATGAATACGTGCTGAGTATGCTTGATGCTTGGTACATATCCAGAGAAATGATCTAGTTAAACTCTATGATTCTCATCGGCCAATCACAGTCCAGGATGGTGCCATGTAAATACACAGGAGGGAACATGTCTTTTTATACAGATAACCAGTTGTGAACCATTCATGTGATCTTGATTTTTGTCATGTTATAAACTGTTGAATCATGTGGTTGAGGAGGTGGGTGGCGGTGTCTGCACAGACCCTGGATGTTCTTCTTCTTTAACTGTATGTATCAGCCTTTGGGTCATAGGGTTGTAGTCTCCAGCCAATAGCAGCACACAGGGTGTGAGGTCAGATCACAATACTGTCTCCACCTATCACCTCCACCCTGTCCGTGTCATGGATTTAAAGGTGCAGGTGTGTTAGACGTCTGAATTCACCTTCCTGCAGGGTTGGCTGGTAGGGTGGCTAGTAGGGTTTATTAGTGCGTCACAACTTTAGGATGAAGCCATTACTGACCAACCAATAAACATCACATCCAGAAATTACAATATAAAGGATAGATTTCTTTATGGATGATTTTTGATTGATGTGTGTGATTGACAAGATCAGGCAGTGATCAGTGAACAGATAGCGACTGACAACAATGCAGCTGTCCTCATAGCATTTGTTCCCAGTGGACTAGCCTGGAGCTATTAATGCCTTCACAATCACTTCTCACTGCCGATGAACAGTAAATACTGCCATGTCTATTTCTGGGTTCCCTCTAAGGACCCTCGCCTTCTTTGAATTGTTACTCCTTGCAGAGAGAGAGTCAGAGCTGTTGGTTTGGGAGGCACCGCGATGTGGACTGTAGGATCAGGACTGCCTCAGGCTATTTGTGACTGAGAGGCCTTACATGGCTACAGGCTTGGAGAGACTGTCACAACCACAATTGTTCTGGGGCTTCATCAGTCTCATTTGCAGATGGCTTTTTATAGTCCTAGAAGCTGTTGTTGCAAATGACAGCTTGGTGAGACAGCGTTTGTAGATGATTCACTGGAACCAAAGTTAGCACATCTCACTATAAATCAGAATACACTCAGACCTGGTTAGATTGATATTTTTATTATGAGGTCATACATACGGTTTACCTTCTGGGGACTTCTTGCTTTGAACATTTGATGGCAGTCATTACTGGAGAGAAGTTACAAGGGTTCATCCTCTGAGGATGAAACTTAAGTTTGCACATTAAATTTCATAGTTATAGGGGACTTCCAGTGACGTCATGTTTGAGGCAACAATCTAAAAGTTGAGCTCCATTCGTTAAACCAATAAATCCTAGCAAAACTGCTGAAAGCTTGGCAAAACTAAACCAAATCAACATGGCATCGTCTTCCAGAAGCAAGGCTTAAGCAAACAGGATAACCTGAAGGATAAGACCGAGAACTCGAAGCAACACACTCAAACTCCAGCATGTGGCGCGGCTAACGCTAGCACATTTGATCCAGAATCGAAAATACTAGCTGAGTTGGAGAAATTAAGGGAGGAAAATTTAGAAGGACACACCCAGACCAAGTTGTTGCTGACAAAGCTGGAGGTATCCATGCAAGAACTTAAAGGTGAAATGACAAAACTTTAGAAAAGAACAACGGAGGCGGAGGGTCGCATCAGCGCAGTGGAGGACAACGGGAGGAAGTACGAGTGTACAATCTGGTACCTGCAGCACTGAGAGATGGACCTGACAGCTAGATGCAAGGACCTCCAGAATAGGTCAAGATGTAACAACCTAAGAATCTACCAAGTGCCCGGACGCAGTGAAGGGAAAGATGTGAGGGAGTTTGTGAAGGAATTGATTCAGTTTGTCCTCCAAGTGACCTGAAGTGAATTTACAAATAGAGAGAGCCCACCGATCTCTAACAACCAAACCAAAAAACCCTGCCTCTGCTCCCAGATCCCTAATTGTTAAGTTTGTGGACTATTAAGTGAAAGACATGATCAAAATACAAGCATGGAGTCAAAGACAAACCCCCTATAAAGGAAAGCCGATTTATTTTGACCATGACTACTCCCCTGAGTTGCAGTAGAGGAGGGCACAGGTACGGGAAGTCATTAAACACCTGAAGCAGAGAAGCAGAAAAGCCAAGTGCATCTACCCCGCACAGCTGAAGATGTTAACGGAGATGTTAACGCAGACCTCCACCAAGGCCACTCCGTTTCCCCATGTTGGCATTTCACTCCAAAGCAACAGTTCCATGATGTAACCCTCTGAATTAAGTCATTAGAAAGTTTGACAGGAAAAAGGTAACAGGGGAGAGGAGGTAAAGAGTCAGCGGTGCTATCAGGCAAGGATGTCAAGGCTTTCTTCAATGAAGCTGAGTGATTTCAACGCATACAGAGTTTTTCACTTTATTTTGTTTGGAGTTTGAAACAATCAAGGCTAGCACGGAACTGTAAGCTTTATTACAAGGGACGGAATGTACGTATGAGCCGCGAGTGTAACACTTGCACACCAAGCAGCGACCGCTCCACGAGCTGGACAACAGCAGCGCAGACACTGTGTGTGAGTCCCACGGAGGAACAGTCACCATCCCCAGGTGACATCGGGATGACATCGGAACTGGTTTGGGTCAGTGTTTTCCGCAACTGGGAAAATAATACTGAAAAATCAGATGGGTACGTGGAAGTTCATTTTGTTGGTCTATTTGTTTTATTCCACTTACTCTAGTGAGTGTTACTTGTTTTGTTCAAAGTTTCTCTGCCTTGAGATCTGTGTAGGGCCACTGTTATTTTGCTGTATATTTACTTTTGTCGCACCTGACTCTATGTGCATGTGGAAAAAACTTAGATGGGAGGATACCAAGAAATTTAAAATAATTATTTATGAATAGTTTACACTGTGTTAGTTACAATGTTAAGGCTATAAGCAGTCCTATTAAGGGAAAAAATTACTCAGTCAACTAAACAAATTACACTGCTCTATAGCAATGATCCAGGAGACACATTTGTCAGAAGAAGAACATTTAAAATAAAAAAGAGTTGGTGGATCAGGTATATGGTGCTTCTTTTAAAAATGGGAGGAAACAGGGAGTAGCCATCCTCTTCAATAAATCAGTACACTTAAACCATGAAATAACAATTGAGGACAAAGAGGGAGGATGGCTGATGGTAATAGGGACATTGGAGGTACTAAAATTACACTGCTCAACCTATATGCCCCAAACTAACACTGTACAGACTTCTTCAAGAACATAGCATCTTTATTAGCTGACAACGCAGAGGGAATCCCCTTACCTTTAATTGTGTCCTGAGACAAGCTATGGACAGGCTCCCAGCAGAAGTAGGTTCTCGGTCCAAAAAATCTACAACTCTTCTGCCAATGATAGGTGAACTGGGCTTGGTGGATATCTGGCACCATTTACACCCCAGGGAAAAGGACTTTGCTTTCATGTCTCAGGTGCATGGCAGCTACTCTAGGCTGGATATGTTCCTGATATCCAGCACAGACATTTACAGGACTAGTGAATGCAAGTTAGAGCTAATAACAGTATCAGACCATGCCCCTGTTATCTTAAAGATAAACATTGGACCAAGTAAACAGTTCAAATACTGGAGACTTAATGTCTTTGTTAAATGATGAAACAATTCAACAAGAAATTTGTAAAAACTTAACAGATCATCTTTGCTTTAATGACACTGAAACCATTTCCCCCACCACTCTCTGGGAGGGGGCCAAAGCTGTTATAAGGGGTAATATTATTGCCATTTCTTCAAGAGTAAAAAGCAAAGGCTTTTGCAGTTTGAATTGGAGAGGGAAATTAAGAGATTGGAGACAGAGCATCAACAATCTAAAAATTAGATAATATTGGACTTACTGAAAGAAAATAGACAAAAATTGGATGATTTCTTAACCTATAAGGCAGAAGGGGCACTGTGTTTCAATAATAGAAAGTATTATGAAATGGGCAATAGATCCCCACCTAATGACCAGATGTTAACCCAACCAGAAGATATGCAGAGGCATTTGCTGCATATTACAGAAAGTTGCTTTGTCACCTTCGTTGTTCACACTCAGCATCGAACCACTGGCAGAATTGATAAGAACTAACCCCTTCATACAGGGACTATCTGATTAAGGAAATTACCAGCACAAACTAGCACTTTTTGCAGATGATATACTTTTATTCTTAGAAAACCCTGTTACCTCTGTCCCCGCCCTTCTACATAGCCTTGAGGAGTATGGTACAGTGTCAGGGTACCAGATCAATACAAACAAATCCGAAGCCAAGATAATTGGAATATGGCCTTCCCAATTAGATGATATGGTCTCTTTCCGAAGATCTAAGTGGGGATTTCTATAATTTGGTGTAATTCTTACACCTAAAATCACACAATTATTCTCCTCGAATTATTTGACTGAATTTGATTTGTTTGCGACGCATGCGGCGGCATCTGTCTCTGCCGGTCTGACGCTCTATTACAATTTTAACTTTTTAACTAGTTTTAGGCCATAATTCTGACATACCTTGTACATCTTTTTTGGTTTAAACTTTATCTTTTAACCAGGTGCATGTTTCTAGTAATCAGATACGGATTTTTAGATTATGAGGACAGTTGAGACTGGCTGTCAAGGCACCACTACGTGCTGAGGCTAACACAACCGGCCCACTTGTTTTTAGCCTCGGTTGCTAACTTAGTACAGCAGGAACTTCAGCAATTGAGACAACATCTGCAAAGTGAGGCCTGTCTCTGCAGCGGGTCCACTTGTTGTTTTGCTGCTTGCTGCCCTCTTTGAGGATCATCTCAGCAACTGCTACCAACTCCTGAATAACGCTGTGGGCTCCGTTGTTGGAAAACTTTTAAAGCTCCTATGCACTTTTAGCCCTGTACTGGCCTTCTTTCATTTCTGTTTCCCAGCCGTCCCATAAACAGACCACGGCTCCACTCATCTCCCCACCTAGCTGTGTCAGCTGTGCTGGCATGGCCAAGACAATCGCTGAGCTGGAAGAAAGAATAGCCATTCTTTACCAGATCCAGGCAGCGGAGAAATTAATGGACATGGTAGACGATTCTTTATCAGCGGATCAATTCCCCCTCACCACTGGGGAGTGGGTCGCTTTAGCCGTACGTTAAGTCTCCATACTTGGCTCAAAACATGTGCAGCCCACAACATAGCCTTCATAGACAATTTTAATCTCTTCTGGAAACGTTCTGTCTTTTTCTGTCCTGATGGTATCCACCAAAACGGCCTTTGCTGGCGCACCCTCACCGACAGTATTTTCTATTCAATCAGGACCACTCCGTCACACTGACTACTCCATAACGCATGTACACACCTGGTCACCTTAGGTCACTTCAAGCACACCCCTCCCTTCCCTACAAACCACGCTAGCCCCCCCTTGTGGACAAACAGGTTTTCTGCCTCTCCCCCCCCTTGTGTCCAATCTCCCCCTCAAGATACCTGTTAGAATACGTTGTATTTCACCCTGCAGAGCTCACAGATCAAGCCTCAGACCGAACGGGATATCCATTAATAATCTGACATCTGTACCTATAATGAGGAGTAGTTCTGCTGTACTAACTGATATGAACCATCCCCCTGTTTTAGAATCTGCATCTGTTTTTAAATCCAGAAAAGGACTTGGGCTGCTTCACATAAATGCAAGAAGTTTGGTCTCTAAACTGGACTATATTAATATTTTGATCCAACAGACAGACACAGATATTTTAATCATCTTTGAGTCTTGGCTGAAAAATACTGTCCCTGACTCTGCTGTTAATATTGTTGGTTTTAACCTTTTTAGAGCAGAGAGAAAACGGAAAGGTGGTGGTGTAGCTATCTTTGTTAAAACATGTTTCCTGGTATCAGTGCTCATCTCATCATCTGTTCCAAAAGAGTTTGAATGTCTGGCTTTGTCAGTAAATCTTGGGGAACATCTTTGACAGTGATAGGGACATGTAGATAGATCTTTATTGTCATTGCATGTTATACAACGAAACTCTGTTGGAGCAATCCAGTTTGCAGCATAAAAATAAGATATAAAATATATACACATACACCAGTACACACACACACAAGCCCAAGCACATCTCACCCATGCCCATGACCACATACACATTCATACCCGTGTTTTCCCCCAAGATTTCAGTGATCACTGCCCAATTGCTTGCATTAGGAATGTGAAAGTATGTAGGACAAAGACACGCATTTTATCTAAAAGGAATCTCAGGAACTTTGACACTCAGGGGTTCCTACATGATCAGAATACATATAATTTAGATAGAGTGACTCTCATACCAGACCCAGACCTGGCCCTCACCAATTTCTGTGACAATTTTAATTCTGTGGCTGACAAACATGCTCCCTACAGGAAAGTACACATTAAGGACAGACACACTGCCTGGTTCTCACACGAGCTATCAGAAATACTTACCAAGAGGAACTCTGCATGGGCGAAGGCTAGAAAAACCGAGGCTGCATCAGATTGGACTCTGTTTAGGCAGTTGCGAAACAGATGCACTGTTATGATCAAGAAAGCTAAATCCTCATATTATCTCAATTCCTTACAACTGAGTGCCAGTAATCCAGTTAAATTCTGGAATACAATTAAAGCAATGAAGAATAATTCCACCCCTGCACTTCCCCTCCAATTACTGTCTGACAACGGTCCCATAAATGACAAAGCAGAAATTTGTAATGTTTTAATTCTCATTTTATTAATGCAGGATATTTATTTGATCAAATGAATCCGAAAAATACTGCCATCTCAGGACAACATTATCAACCAGACATCTCTAAATCAGGAAAAGAGCTCTCACTCAGTGGGAATCCTAGGGGTACTTTCTCTTTTAGTCCACTATCTGAATCGGAAGTTGGTGATGCTCTTTTTAGGATAGACTCAAAAAAGTCTATTGGTGCCGACGAGCTTGAGCCCAGTCTTTTGAGGACAGCTGCCTCAGTCATAGCTGGACCCTTATCATATATTTTTAATTTGTCTCTTAGCACAGGAATTGTTCCTTAGATCTGGAAAACCACTCACGTGCTCCCACTTCATAAGGGAGGAGATCGTAAAGATTTAAATAATTACCATCCAATATCCAAGCTTTTGTGTTTAGCCAAAACTCTAGCATCTTTTGTAAATCGTCAATTAAATTTATTCCTACAGACAAATTGCATTTTAAATACCTTTCAGTCTGGTGTCAGATCAGGTCATAGCACCATTTCAGCTGCTTCTCTAGTACTCAATGACATCATATGTGCTCTTGACAATGGACACCACTGTTTCCACACCAAGGTATTGATACAGTCGACCATTCAGTTTTACTAGATAGACTAGCTGCCGCTGGCGTGGACCAGAACGCCTACCAATGGTTCACAAACTATCTTGTATATAGAACTCAATGTATTGTTGCAGACTCTACTCATTCGAACATTCTGAAGGTCACTAAAGGAGTACCTCAGGGTTCAATTTTAGGCCCCTTACTCTTCTCACTGTATATTAATAACATTGCGTCATTTGACAATGGCTGTAACGGTCATTTTAATTTTGATGATACTGTGTTATATTCATCTGCTTCTACATTGAGGGGAGCATTATCTATCTTGCAGACAGCTTTTGAATCAATCCAACACACACTCTTTGATCTTAAACTTGTTTTAAATGGAACAAAAACAAAATATGATATTTTCTAGATCCCGCTCCTTGGAGGGAACTAATTTTAATATTTGTCTTAATATTTGAGCCTTTCATCAATAATAACACCAAGGTACTTGTAGGAGGTCACTCTCTCAAGTACCTTGGTGTTATTATTGATGAAAGGCTCTCTTTTAAACCTCATGTTAGATCCTGCTTCTCAGCTGAAGCTAGAAGGCTGTTGGTACAGTCCACTTTCCTGCCTGTACTTGATTATGGTGCCATTTTTTATATGCATGTTACCTCTACCATTGAAACCACTCGATACTGTTTATCATTCAGCACTTCGTTTCATTTCAGGTTATCATTTCAGAACGCATCACTGTGATCTTTACCAGGCTGTAGGTTGGTCATTACTCTCGACAAGGAGAAGGCAGCACCTGCTTATTTATGCTGATAAAGCTATTTTACAGAAGCTACCCAGTTATCTGACATCTCTTATTTCATGGCCCTCTAATGTCCACCAAACCAGATTTCAGGATTGGTTACTCCTCGTGGTGCCAACCGTTAGACCTGAACAGGGAAAAACTGCTTTTAGCTATTGTGTGCCTGGAGCCTCAAGTTCCAAGAGGCCGCTAAATTAATTAAACTCATCTCCTTGGGCATTTTTAAAGATTTATTACATGAGTTTGACATAGAGGACTGCAAATGTTTTGTATAGTTTATTTTAATATCTTTTATTGGAATTATTGATTGATTGATATGCTGATATTAATGGCTCATGTTTTATTGCTCCCCCCTTGTTTTATTGTCTTTTAATTGTTTTATGATTATTTATTTTTTTCCGATAATTGTTCATAACCATGGCACCATTTATGGCTGATGTTTTTTATTGCTTTTCCCCTTGTTCTATTGTTTTTGTTTTGTTTTTAATTGTCTCATGTTTTTAATTATTGTATGTAACCAGGGCTCCACTGAAAATGGGACTGCAGTCTCAATGGATTTCCCTGTCTAAATAAAGGTTAATAAATAATAAATAAATGATGAATTGATTACAGAAATTAAGAAGGATCTAGACAGGTGGAAGGTGCTGCCCCTGTCATTTTTTTGGTAGGATAGAGTCCGTAGGAATTAATATTTTACCAAGATTACTTTTTTTTCTCTCCCTGTCCTAATATCACAATCTGCATTTAAGTTGCTAGAAAAACAAATTTCTAAATTTATCGGGCAAAACAGAAGACCAACAATCCGGTTGAAAATATTGATGTCATCAAAAGAGAAAGGGGGTCTGGGGTTGCCCAAACTGAAACTCTACTACTGGGCGACCCAGCTCCGAGCAGTGGTGTCTTGGGTTGTTTAGGATTTAAAGACCAGGTGGGTTTCTGTTGAACAAAAGTCCTTACCTGAAATATCACTATCTACTCTTCCATTTGTTAATCAAGGGTCTCAGAAATTTTTTAAAATAAATAATATATGGATCAAAAACACATTGAAGGTCTGGAATTCAGCTCAAAAGCAACTAAAGGGAGCTACAGCTCTGTCACGGGCCATGCCCATCGTAGGAAATATAGAGTTTCTTCCATCCATGTGTGGTAAGGTGCATAAAACATGGGTTGAGAGTGGGCTAATTACGATCAATCAATTGTTTGACGGAAATATATTTACTTTTCCCAGCTTCAAGACAACTTTGCTGTACCCTCGAATGACCTATATAGATATCTACAAATCAGACACTATGTTACAAACCTTAAAGACTAGCAATATATCAAAAGAGAGACAACCAATATAGAAAACCACTTTATATGTCTATTAGGACACCTTGTGTCAGCAAAAAAACAAATATCTCATATTTACAAAATGTTAACACTAGACATGTCAGATAGTACTCTGCATATTAAAGACCAATGGGAACTGGAGCTGAATATAAGAGTGGACAATGATGTCTGGGAAAATATATGCTCTAGGTGTCACAGGGGGGTTTGGAGCCAATTTTGGAAAGAATTTGACTGGAAGGTTAAAATGAGATTCTTTAGGACCCCCCTAATGGCCTGTATGTTTAGAAATAACTGTACCAACAAATGCTGGAGAAACTGGTATGGTCGGTGACCATACTCACATATTTTGGGACTGCTCTAAAATACAGATATTCTGGAAAAACATAAAAGGAGAATTGGAGAGAATTTTGGAAATGGACATTCCCTTAGACCCGCTGTTATTTTTATTAGATATGCTGCCTGATCACCAGTTTACCACAGACAAGTGTTATATACTGCATATTTTGCTGATGACCGCAAGAAAAACAATTACTATTAATTGGATGAAGCTTAACCCTCCCACCCCTGCTCAATGGTTGCAAAAAGTCAAGCATGTTTACACGATGGAGCGCATGACAGCTCCGCTACTGATGAAACTCCCTATTTTTAAAAGGAGATCGACATCAGTTATTCATTACCTTACTTAGAAAACTGTTTTTTATTTTTTTGATATATATATATATATAAATATATATATATATATATATATATATATATATATATATATAAAATAAATATATAAATAATTAATTAATTAATTAAATTAATTAAATTTTAATTTTTTATTTTTGGGGGGTGCTGGATACATGTGTATGGGACTATGGGTCACTGAAAGACTGTTCTCTGTACAGTCGTAAGATGGCCGCTCTATTTGCCATGAAAACCACTAGCATTTCCGCTCTAGTGTTTTTTTTACCTCTATGTATAAGACGGGCAGGTCGTCATGTCCTCAGGTCATCAGGTCCTCAGGTCGTCATGTCCTCAGGTCATCAGGTCATCAGGTCCTCAGGTCCTAAGGTGGAGGAAATAACAAACCAAACCCCAAACCATGAAACATTCTGTGAAACACATTGTTGGATGAATAATATGACCTGCAGGCTGTGATGAAAGTGGTGCACAAAGAGCTCCAGTTATTCTTTTAATGATAACAAAAAAGGTGATACCAAACATACAGAAGATGACATAAAGCAGTTACAGTGTGATGAGATGACATAGAGCAGTTACAATGATATATGTGGTGGAGAAAAAATATTAAGTGGTAATAAATACATGATGCAACAGAAATATAATAATAATAATAATAATAATAATAATAATAATAATAATAATAATAATAATAATAATGATGTCATAAAATAATAATATAATCTGTCCTTTGACATATTAATGATATGATATTGATATGACGGTATATAGCTATACATATGATATACACCATTAATTAATTATGTAATAACGTAACGATAAAGTGTTATGAATGTAATATGTTATATTACATTCATGCATCAAACGGTGTTCTTTATGGATATCTTCTAAATGACAGTTCCTCCATTGATCTGACTGGTGTCTCTCTATGTACCTGTAGCTGGAGGAGGAGCTGCTGGGTCTGCAGAAGAAGCTGAAAGGAGTGGAGGATGAGTTGGACAAATACTCCGAGTCACTGAAAGATGCCCAGGAGAAGCTGGAGCAGGCAGAGAAAAAGGCAGCAGATGTGAGTGAAGGGAGCGGATGCTCCAGAGGAAACTATATTAAGACCCCACTAACCTACACTCACTTGGTCACACCTGGTACCTCACTCAGTACATATGCTGTTATTGTGAAATATGTCATACGTCAGCTGTTTCATGTAGGTGTTAATAGTAGCCTTTAGGCTGACATTACTAGTGCTGTAAACTAATGCAAACTAATAGCTGCCTTTCCTTTATCTTCCTTCCTTTCTTATGGAGTGTTGGGTCTCTTTAGAATAAAGAGTCGGTCTAGACCTGCTCTTTTTGTAAAGTGCCTTGATATAACTTTTGTTGTGATTTGGCGCTATACAAATAAATTGAATTGAATTGAATCATCTCTCCCTAAAATGGCATTGTAAAATCTTTTTTAAACTTAATAAGTACTTGATTCTATCTGGTCATTACATGCATACATTTTATATGAAAGACTTGCTACAATTTGATTCTGGATCTAAAAATTTCCTGTTTTTCATGAAAATAAATGTAAAGATTAGCTAACAGGTGACTCATCTTTCTTCCATTTCTGTTGTTAGTCAGCTAATATCAGCACTACTTCCACGTCCCACTGAGCTAAGTAGCTAAAGGCAGCTAGCTGTAGTTTGTGGTTAGCTTGTTAATTGTGTGTTATGTTCTCCCGCCATGCAGCTAGCAGTTCTCTAAGCCCCTCCCTAGTTTCCTGTTTTAGCCTGAAAATAAATCAGTGATTAAATCATCCTCAACACAAGCCTGAACACTAACCTTCATGTGGAACCCCTGCTATCTGAGGACCTCCACTCTGTCTTCTGTGTTTCACAGGTCAGGTATCTTGGCTCATGAGTCTGTGGATGAAGCAAGGTGTCTGTCCAAAAATGCCAGGGCCCATTAGTTGTCCCAGTCTGGCCCTGGTGAGGCATTAAAAAGGCCCATCAGTCCTGCCTTGAACAGGCTGTGTAGAAACAGTGTGTGTATGTGTGTGTGTGTGTTTAATGATCAGGCCAGAGTTCTAACTAACATTTATGCAGCTTTGTATGCCTTATGAGTCATGCCACCAATGACCAATCATAGTGCATATTGTCAGTGTGATGCAGGGAAGAGTGAGGACCATCCTGAGAGGAGTGGGACCATCTTGTGCGCAGTGTTACTGTGACATGACCAAACATGGAAAAGAATTCAAGCAAAGCAGGAATTTGTTTATACTTACTGGAGTCCTTTCCTCCAACACAAGCATCAGCCTAGAATATTTATAGCAGTATAATATTTATTCAAACAGAATTCACCTCTCTAGCTGTTAGCATACGTCATATTAGGCTGTCTTCACAACAACTCACGATTCCTAATCGTTATTTAAGGCTACTGTTAAATAGATACAGTGGGGAAGAATTTTATACACATTTAACAAAGGTTGGAGTAAAATACAACTGTAACTGTGACTGGATTACTGGGCAACAGTATGTATGTTCCTGTCATGGTGGTAGGAATTAGACTCTGAGTGATAAACCAGAATTTAACCTCAGCTTAAACTCTAATAATGGAACTATACTCTATCACCATATATATACTGTAAGTCAACAGTTGTAGTCACCATGACACCAGTGATTACAGGTGGGGAATCGACTGAGACTGGGTGATTAGACTACTTTTCTGAACTATCACTGTAGCTTGAATACAAATACATACAGGTGCTACATTGTAAATATAAACTAATATTAGAAATAAATTCCTGATTGGAGAAGAGAGACTTCAAACAAGTGAATTTATCTGCCAGTGCAGGAGGATGATTGTAACTGAAAAGGATACATTTTCTAGGCTTTAGAAAAGTAGTAATAGTAGTAAAAGTAGATATCTCTTGAAATATGAGTCAAAACATTCATTACAATCATTTATTAAGTAAAATGAACTCAAAATGAGTTTCCAGGTCTTTTGCTTTTTGCTTCTTTCTTGATCTCAGTGGTCAGATCTTAAAACAGCCATAACAATTTCTGTTAAAATACTTTAAAGATGTTGAATTCATCTCAGGTGACAAATATGGCATATATGGTTACTATTTGCCATTACTTATCTGATCTGGCCTGGTAATGCCTCAGGATCCCCAGGAGGAGCTGGAAAGTGTTACAGAGGGACGTCTGGAATACCTGATTAGTCTGCAGACACCAGGATCCGACTCAGATAAGAGGAACAACATAGATGGATGCCATTAACCTCTGTTAGATCAGAGATATATCTATATGATATATGTGATATATATATATATATATATATATATATATATATATATATATATATATATATATATATATATCATATATCATATCAAGTCATATGTTTCAGTATGGTAGGTAATTTAAAAATGTTTTCAAGCCTGGGATTTTTCATCTATTGTTTTTCTCTTGACATCTAGGCTAGATGTTACTGTCCTTATCAAATTGTATACTATTGTTCTTGTGTTGTTGTTGTTATGTACTTGCTGTGTTGAGGTTTTATTATGCTGTGTGATTGCAGCCATCTCCAGTTTTAGTGTATATCTTTCCTGATTGATTACTCGATGTGATGAAATGTGGTTTGTATCTGTACATTGCTGCTCCTTTAACATCACCATCTTGTAGTGTTTCTTCCTGCTGCCTGTTCAGCAGCAGCTGACAGTGATTGAATTGATTACTGTCTTTATCAGAAGTTTGTTCTCTCTGACACAAGCCTGAAGATCTACTAGATCAAAACATTGCTTTTGCTATAAGAGAGATTAAAGATTATTTCTGGGAGCTCAACTGTGTGCAGAATTCAACAGGTGTAATGAAGAGGAAAAAACAAGATAACCCCCAAAAAGGGAATGTTTTATATGTGGTGTCCACAGACAGTTGTTCTCTCCTCATCCTTCCTGGCTGATTCTTCTCTAGTTTGATGTTTTACTGGTGTTCTTGTCACTACTGATAGCATCAGGCGGTACCTGCAGCCCAATCAGGTTGTACAGGTAGTCCAGCTCATCCAGCATGACAGATCCATACAGGCGGTCGCAAGAAGGTTTGCTCCCAGCACAGTCTCAAGAGCATGGAGGAGATACCAGGAAACCGGTTGTTACACAAGGAGAGCTGGACAGGAAGGAGAAGGGCATTAGATAAGATAAGATATTCCTTTATTAGTCCCACAGTGGGGAGGGGAAAATATAAAAATACAAATACTATAAAAAAACGAGGGATATAAAGCAGCAGGACCAGTATCTGCTCCTTTGTGTGAGGAGGAACAGGAGGGGCACAGCCAGAGCCCTACAAAATGACCTCCAGCAGGCTACTGGTGTGCATGTTTCTGACCACACTGTCAGAAACAGACTCCATGAGGGTGACATGAGGGCCTGACCTCCTCTAGTGGGACCTGTGCTCACAGCCCAGCACCGTGCAGCTCTACTGGTATTCACCAGAGAACACCAGAATTAGCAGGTCCACCATTGGTGCACCGCTCTCTTCACAGATGAGATCAGGTTCACACTGAACACGTGACAGGTGTGAAAGAGTCTGGAGACGCCGTGGTGAACGTTATGCTGCTGTAACATCATCCAGCATGACCGGTTTAGTGGTGGGTCAGTGATGGTCTGGGGAGACAGGTCCTTGGAGGGTCACACAGACCTCCATGTCATAGCCAACGGTACCCTGACTGCTGTTAGGTACCGGGATGAAATCCTCAGAGCGATTGTCAGACACTACGCTGGTGCAGTGGGGCCCGGGGTTCCTCACGGTGCAGTGGGCCCTGGGTTCCTCCTGATGCAGGACAATGCGCCTCATGTGACCAGAGTCTGTAGGCAGTTCCTGGATGATGAAGGCATTGATGCCATTGACTGGCGTCACGTTCCCCTGACCTAAATCCAATCGAGCACCTATGGGACATTATGTATCGGTATATCCGACGCCGCCAAGTACCGCCACAGACTGTCCAGGAGTTCACTGATCTTGATCCAGGTCTGGGAGGAGATCCCCCAGGACACCATCCAGTGACTCATCAGGATCACGCCCAGACGTTGTCAGAAGTGCATACAGACACGTGGGGGCCAAACACACTACTGAGTCACATTATGAGCTGATGATGAAATTCACACAAGTTGGATCAGCCTGTGATTTAAATTTTTTACTTTGATTTTGGGTGTGATTTTGAATCCAGGCCTCAATGGTTGATGATTTTGATTTCCATTGATTGTTGTTACATCATTTTGTTCTAAACAAATTATACAAAGTACATCAGTAAAGATTTACAACTTGAATAATTCCATAATCAAGATCCTATGTGTGATTTAAGTATTCCCTTAATGTTTTTGAGCAGTATATTATACATTCTTTACCAAAGCAGCAGGAAGACAGAAGAAGTCAAAAACAGATAAATGCTGTTAAAGATCAGTTATATCAAAAACATGTTACTGAGAAACTTTAACAAAATGTGAACTAAACTGATGTGTTCAGTCTGAGGGTTCACTGACTGGATTAAAATCTGGAGAACAAGCTGCAGATAAAAATCCTCCATCACCTGAAGGGTGGAGGATTTTAGATAAATGATGTGGTTCTCTGTCAGCTCTGCTAATGGGACATGTCTGATCAACAAATACAACTGATCTGACAACAGTTGAAGTGAAAACACCGGATCGCTTTGACTCGAACTCAGACAAGATGCAGATTTCTCTGTGAATGACGTCAGTAAAACTTTTAACATCGTTCCGTATTTTGGGTCGGTTAGATTGCAGACATTTTGGCTTCCGTCTCTCACTATGATACAGCTGTATTCAAGGGGGAGGAGGGCATTAATGGTATTAATATAACTAAACAATGAATGATTTAGAATTTTTAGTTATTATGAGTTATTAGTTATTATTACTATTATTTTGTTGTTTTTTTCAGAATAAGTGTCTTACGGATAATATCTTTGGTAATTCCAACCGGAAGAATCGTGCGTTGCTTCCTTCCTCCGACTCGGTTGCCAAGTAAACACCGCAACACTTTGGAGATAGGAAGTATGGCAGCCTTAACGTCCATAGACGCGGTGAGAAGGAAAATACTAACACTGCAGCAAGTGGCGTACGAGGCGGAGGACCGAGCCGAGCTGCTGCAGGGGGAGGCGGTCACGGAGAGGCAGGCCAGGGAGAGGGTAACGCACCGAGTCACAGACCGGGACCACTTCACCTCTACTGATTCTCTATAGGTTGAGAGGGTAACGCACCGAGTCACAGACCGGGACCACTTCACCTCTACTGATTCTCTATAGGTTGAGAGGGTAACGCACCGAGTCACAGACCGGGACAAATGTCACATCTAGCCTACACATACAGTATATCGAACAGACAAACACACTATAGAAGGACACTCACTGACGATAACAGGACCTCCTTTCAGGTCATTGTTCAGCGACTATGTGTAAGATGTCAAAATATACTGTATATATAATATACTGTTATGTTTGCAAGCTTCAATCTACAGTCCATTAACAAGACCAGATTTCAGTAGAGTTGGAAAAATATGGTTTAATCAGGTAAGAATTCAATAAAATGATTGTTTATTACAGCAGATGATAAGTGATATTTAAGATAAAGATTTAATCATTACTTCGCTTGGTGCTTTGACTATTTAGAGAGATTTTCTGATTGATAGGCATTTACCCTGATCAGCAGCATCCCCCCATGAATCCAGACAGTGGTGGTGGTGGCTGATGACTCTGCTGAGACATTAGCAAGATTTTAGGCCAGCATTATAGGTGTGTCAATGTCCTATGGAATAGAAATGACCATCTAATGAGAACAGCTGGTATGTCAGTTGACAACCACAGACCATGACAATGATGGCCTAAATGTGGAAAGGAAGTCATCCTGACTGAACTTTCTCCAGAGGTTTAATTTTTCTCTCATTCTAACCCAATGGTTCCAGAGGTCTGTTGTTCTTATACCAGAGTTATTCTTCTCTTTTCTTTTCTTTTTTTTTTCATTATCTTTCTCATATAAACAGCTTTGATTGTCTTCATGGCTATAATGTGACTTCAGGCTTTGCTGCATAGAATATTGTCTGTGTGTTTGCTCACAGGCTGAGGCAGAAGTGGCATCTCTAAACAGACGTATTCAGCTGGTGGAGGAGGAGTTGGACCGGGCTCAGGAGAGACTGGCTACTGCTCTACAGAAGCTGGAGGAGGCAGAGAAAGCTGCAGATGAGAGTGAGAGGTGAAGAGCTTCATATCAGTCCACCTAAAATCTTAACCCTCTGTGTGCTACAGTTTTCAAAGAAATTTAAACAAGCCCATTTTCCATTTGTTACCTCACTTTGTCAGTAAGGTCCAGGTGTCTTGGTTCAGCTGTTTGCTGTATTTCATCTTTGATAAATCTAATGAAAGCATCTGTTAGACCACAGGCAGGAAAACAATGAAGCACTTGAATGACTGATTGTTTAAGTTTGCATTTCAGTTAGTGGCAGAGACAGATTAAATCCCGAAACCTAACCCTGGATAAAATCAACCTCTAATACTATATACAGTACTACTATATCAATATCAGTCAGACAGACAGACAGAAAGACAGACAGACAGTCAGACAGACAGACAGTCAGACAGACAGACAGTCAGACAGACAGAGAGACAGACAGACAGTCGGACAGACAGACAGAAAGACAGACAGACAGTCAGACAGACAGACAGTCAGACAGACAGAGATATAGACTTTAAACCCGTGAAACATTCATGACTTTGATGTAGGTAGATGTTACAGGTACCCCTAGAGTGAGAATATGGAATATGATGGCCAATATAAAACAGGTTGTAGTTTCTGACTCAGATGTGATTGTTGTCTTCCAGAGGAATGAAGGTCATCGAGAACAGAGCAACAAAAGATGAGGAGAAAATGGAGATTCAGGAGATGCAGCTGAAAGAGGCCAAACACATTGCTGAGGAGGCCGACCGCAAATATGAAGAGGTGAGAGAAGGACTTTGTTTCATGGTCTGTACATGACATTATAAATATAGATTAATAAGCATAAGATCTGTCCCAGTTCCACACTAAAAAGTAAAACTACAAGATAATAATAATAAGATAATAAGATAAAGTTTGTTCGAAAGGAATAAACACACATTTTACAAGCATGAATTATTTCCTTACTTTGACTCCACTTCATTAAAGAGCATGTTCTAATGTCCAGTCCTCTGTCCCATCAACAACTTCATCTGACTGCATATGAGCAAAGTCAGCCATATTTAACTGAGGAGGAGGAGGAGGAGGAGAAGGAGGAGGAGGAGGAGGATGGCTGCTGCACATCCCTGTGTGTGTAACAGGTCTAGTGATGCAGCTGATCACTGTCTGCAGATCCATCAGAAAAATAATCATTCTGATTAACAGCTGATGGGATGCATTATTTATGCTCCAATAATGCTGCTGACCACACCTCTTTTAACACCTGACCACACCTCATTTTAACACCTGACCACACCTCATTTAAACACCTGACCACACCTCATTTAACACCTGACCACACCTCATTTAACACCCAACCACACCTCATTTAAACACTTGACCACACCTCATTTAACACCTGACCACACCTCATTTAACACCTGACCACACCTCTTTTAACACCTGACCACACCTCATTTTAACACCTGACCACACCTCATTTAAACACCTGACCACACCTCATTTAACACCTGACCACACCTCATTTAAACACTTGACCACACCTCATTTTAACACCTGACCACACCTCATTTAAACACTTGACCACACCTCATTTAACACCTGACCACACCTCATTTAACACCTGACCACACCTCATTTAAACACCTGACCACACCTCATTTAAACATCAACACTAACATGGATGCACGGAGGGACATTAAAGCAAAATGGGCACTGCACATGAAAATAACAAGAGTCAGTCAGACACTGGTAGTGTAGTGAGGGGATCAGTGTCTGACTGCATCTGATGAATTTGTCCTCTCTGAATATATTAAACACTAAACTCAGTTAGTACAGTATGTAGTATAGAGTGGGACCACAGTGATGGTGTCAGTGAGGGTGAATACGAGCAGGGTAACAGCATATGTGTGCTGAATGTTTGCAGGTTGCACGTAAGCTGGTGATCCTGGAGGGTGACCTGGAGCGTTCAGAGGAGCGTGCCGAGGTGGCGGAGGCGTAAGTCAACACCTGCACTATGAAAGCTCACACCGTCACCACAGTCGCTGTGCATTATTCATGTTCATTCATGTCAAAGTAGAGACCATGACCATCACCATGGCAAACATGTGACCTTACACAGAGTCTTACTTTACAATTATATCATCCCGTAACTGTTTATATTGATAGAAGTCATAACTAAGGATCATTGTCAATTAATCAACTGAGTATTTTTAAAGAAACTGATAAATCATTTTAGCTGTAAAGAGGAACTAGAAGGTTGGTTCCAGATCCTATTTATTGACATATTTGCTTTAGAAATGCCCTTAATCAATTATTCGATTATATATTATAGAAAAAGATTAATGAATTATTGAAGTTGTGGTCGATTTTTTGTTGATTATTCTTCTAATAATCTCAGCACCAGTTCAAAATATTCTACTCTTGTGTCATATAATCACATGTGACTCACCAGCTGCAACACATAACTAATTCCCTAATCACATGAAGATCAGGAGCCAGATGTATGAATGACATGTACAGTATGTTCAAACATCACACATGTGCCTGTTTCCACATGTATTTCTAGAAGAAAGGTGAGAGCGTGGATCCGTGCTCTTCAGACCAGAGACAGCTGTGGGTGAAGGGATGAGGGTTAGGTTGGACCTGATCTAAACATAGTAAATATAAACATCTTAGGTTTGCTGGTTCACTGATTGTGTTTGCAGTTGGCACAGTCTTCTGTTAAGTTCTCTATGAAGTTATTGTAAATGATTTGAACAAGATCAATGTTATCATTTCATTTATACTGGATCCATCCCCCGTCCTCCTGTCCATCCATCTGTACGTACTAAACAGGTCTGCAACATCTCCTCCTCAAAAACCACTGAACAGAAATGGATGAAATTTCACGCAAGCTTTATTGAGGCTCTAAATGTGTGCATCTCATAATTGGTTTCTTCGGTTTGCTTATTTTTACATTTGTACACACTTTGGTGATTTTCATGTCAGTTTGCTCCCGTTCAGAGTTTTTTCCAGTAGGGGGCACCTGTGTTCCTGGACATTAATAATGGATAATTGTGGGGATGGAGATGAAGCTTATTCACATGGACTCGTTTACACAGTCATTGAGATTTTAGGAACCAATCAGGCGAATGCAAAGCATTATACTGCTGATGAGAGGATATTTCTGTGTGCAGTCACACACGTTCATGCATCTGGCTCCATCATGTGATTTGTGTGTTTGTAATGCAATCTGAATACACCATCACCGCCCATATGGGACTTGTTGTGTTATGGTTGCCCCGCCCACTACCCCCCCTCACCCCCAACCTCCTGGACTAACACCTGCAGGCGAGTGAGGGAGCTGGAGGAGGAGCTCAGACTAATGGACCAGAAATTGAAGTCCATGGTGTGCGGAGAGGAAGAGGTACTTACTGTACAAACTCCACTAAGGTCCTTCTGCTCCTCTGACCTGCAGGCTCTTCTCTGTCCAACCAGCTCTGACGCACCTGGACATGCTCCTGTGACATCGAGCATGTCCTTCAAACACTACTGAGGGGATTCTATATTGTTATTCTTGTCAACAAATCCATCAAAGACAAAAAGCAGCACTGGAATAATTGATCATACATCAAACAAACTGACACATGTTTACATCATATATATCTAGGGTGACCAGATGTCCCACTTTGTGCAGGACTGCACAGCATTTTTATCCCTTGTCCCCCGTCCCACATATTGAGACCGTGTCCCGCATTTTGATTCGCTCTAGCTTTGAAAAGTCAACACATCAGGACAGCTGTTTTCTAAAATCTGGCTTTTACCCAATGGCTGTGAAGAAAGCTGTGAAGCCTTTCATCATGGGGCGGGGTTTGTGTGTGGGGCTGTCAATCAAACTACACACAAGCACAGGTAAACCTGTCACCGTCTATGATGCCTTAGTGGAGAAACATGATGGGAAGATGTCAGAGTTAAAAACACCAAAAACACACACACAATTTTCTGTGGCTTCAGGTTTTGTTTTATCTAATGTTTTATTTTATAGCTACATTTTTATGAAATGCTGTTGTTTGATTTGGGATAGGAGGGTGAATAGAAAGACTTGATGTGAATAATGCTGCTGCTTTGCTTTAGTATATGGTTCTATTATCTTCAGTGTGTGGGTCGACATGACAACTTAATATTACGGTGTTTGGAGTCAATCAGTCATGTGTTAATATCTGTGGTTGGAGAAAATATAGGTAGGATCAGACCTTGATCTAAATGTGTTACTTTTCTTTTTTGGATATACTATGAGCTCACCCTCACTTTTATATGCCCACATGATCTGCACCGTTTTAAAACACCAGTAGAATACTTCAAAGAATAGATCCCCATGTCAACAACCTGTCTGTTGTGTTTTATTGTGTTTAGTTTAGTCAGATTTACTGTTAAAATAAACAATAAAAAACAACTACTTTTAAAAGTTATTGGGATAGAAATAGGAGTACAAGCAGAATATCACACAATACAATAAGTACTATGAAACTTAATATGATAACAATAATATGTTAAAGTTTTTAACATGCTACAGACCTAACCTGTAACCTGCATAATGTATTGTGTGTCTTTATTTTTTAGGTCAGATGGACGTTCTATCAAATTTTAGGCTACTTCTCAGTATTGGTAATGTGTCCCACATTGTCCCACACAAACGTATTCTTTGTCCCACATCTGGTTGGTTGGGATCTGGTCACCCTACATATATCATACAGCCTAGAACAGCATATAAGGCCAGTTTGATGATCCTCATAAGAGATTGTAAGAACAGTACATGAGCTTTATTAATGTCTGCATCTCTATTAGTAGTAATAGTTTGGTGGGTAGATAATATTATTCTTCCCTCTTTGCATCTCTGTCATCTCAGAGGCACCAAGGCCCAACTCTCCCTCTAGTGACATGAAACCTTCATCTAGAATTGTGTGTTGGTGCAGAGCTTCAACAAAGCCTCTAAACAGTAACCAATGGTCAGACAGGAAAGTCACATGTTCATGTGGTTTGTTGACAATAAGAAAAATATAGAACAACAGACTTTTATTACCTGATTTTGGCTGTAATCCACCTGTCTATATTCATACCATCTATCTATCTATCTATCTATCTATTATCTATCTATCTATCTATTTTCTATCTATCTATCTATTATCTATCTATCTATCTATCTATTATCTATCTATCTATCTATTTATCTATCTATCTATCTATCTATCTATCTATCTATCTATTATCTATCTCTCATCTATCTATCTATCTATTATCTATCTATCTATCTATCTATTATCTATCTATCTCTCTATCTATCTATCTATCTATCTATCTATCTATCTATCTTGTTCAGACAGTGTCAGGGTTGGATCTCTCTGCTCTTATCTTCTTTCACATCTCTTGGTTTTCCTCTTTCTAATGTTGCTCAGTAAATCAGGTGATCTTGAGGAAGAATTGAAAAATGTCACCAACAACTTGAAGTCCTTGGAAGCCCAAGCTGAGAAGGTAAGTCAGACCTGAGGGGCGTACAGCCTCTGGAGAGGCCTGTCAGTCCAGTACAGTGTGTATGTTGTCCATCAGTACTAATGTGTGGAGTGTTGAAACATCAGTTTGTTTATTTTAGTCCAGTTAGTAGTAAAGTAAAAGTTGTCGCTGCAGCTGATCCCAGGTCTGCAAACAGCTTCCTCTGAGGCAGTGTTCATGTTACAGTTTGTTTTCTCACCAGGTCACTAATAAGGGAACAAGCAGCCTTACGTTCACCTGTCAGAAATAGGCATCAGTCCCCAGTCTGTAGGACATGAACCCAAACCTGAATCTGCTCCAGCTGAAATCCTTGTTAGGATTAAATGTTTAGATGAAACATTTAATCAGGGAATCAGTTCAAACTGTCTTTTGTCATGTCAGACAGAATAGTTTTATGAATGCTGTGGACTGACAAGAGTCTGTACATATGATACACTGGTTATGATTCAGTGATTGTGATATCTTTTATTTTTAGACAACAGTCACTGTATGAAGAACACCCCACTATATATATATATATATACGTATATGTATATATATATATATATATATATAGTACCAGTCAATAGTTACATACCTTCCCATCCACTTGAATGGGAAACTGTGTCCAAATTTTTGACTGGTATTGTACACACACACACACACACACACACACACAATCTTAGTAAAAAAAAGCTTTTTGCAGTTAGAATATTGGGATTTCATTTGTATTCATAACAAATGAAGGTGTTTACAGGATTCTGTATGAAACAAATGAAGAAAATAAAATGTAACTAACTGTAAAAATCTTAATAAAAGAACAAAATAACTCATTAATAACTGCCACAAATCTTTGCATGTAAATAATTAAAAAATACATTATCACAAACACATAATGTTATGATCCTGTATTGATATTTTCTTACATCCATAGTTTTTATCCACATGGTTTAAGTAGTAGTAAATAAATAGCAGTAAGTGGTGTTAATCAGCCTTGTAGGTTTTCATGAAGCTCTGTGAATGGTAAATAGTAAATGGACTGTACTTCTATTTCACCTTTAGTCTGACTGACCACTCAAAGCTTTACAACACAAGCCAGCATTCACCCATTCACACCAGCATTCATACAGTCGTACCATGTAAGGCTCATTAGGAGCAGTAACCATTCACACAAACATTCACACACCAATGGAACAGATACTGGAGCAAACTGGGGTTCAGTATCTTGCTCAAGGACACTTCGATATGTAGACTGCAGGGGCTGGGGATAGAACCACCAACTTTCTGATGGGTAGACAACCACTCTACCACTGAGCCACAGAGGTGATTGTACAGAAATAAACGTGAGGGACAAAAAAGGCAACATAATGACAAGGTTCAATAGCCTGTCGCTCTATTAACCTTTTAATGGGAATGCATTCTTATCCTGGCCTTTCTTTAAAACATTCAAAGTAACACAACAAAGAGTGTGTCTGTGTTTCATTTCAGATGTCTATCTCCTTGTAATCGTTACCGTATTTTAACTGTGGTTAATACCATTCTTATGATTTTAGTACTCACAAAAAGAAGACAAATATGAAGAGGAAATCAAAGTTCTCACTGACAAGCTGAAGGAGGTGAGGTGTTTCCATACTTCCTATTGTACATAAAAACACCCTGTTCATGGAGGTGAGACTGATAACAACTGAGCTGTGGTTTCTGTTCCAGGCTGAGACCCGTGCAGAGTTTGCAGAGAGGTCTGTGGCCAAGCTGGAGAAGACCATCGATGATCTGGAAGGTATTCAACACTCACCTGTGTCTGCTCACTGTGCTGCAGTGAATAATGGTCAGCCAGCTGAACTAAACAGCTTCACTAATGGATGACTGGCTGGACAGGTGTGCTCTGTACTATAGTCTGAACTACTGATGGTTGGAAGGACCAAATCACCTCTAACCCAGTTACTGCTTCATCTTCATCATCACTCTGATTATGCAATCTGAGAATCAACTCGTATTCAGCTTTAAAAACACTGCAAACATTAAGTATAAGAAATATATACTTGATGTGAAAAGACTACAAACAAATTAATTTATCTGCCAGTGCAGTGACATCATTTAAATAAAAAAACATTCAGTTTAGAAACGTGAGAAATCTCCTGAAATACGTCAAACCTCTCATTCCAAGCAAAATGAAACTGTAGGTTACGTTGTAACCCTTGTTCTCTGAGTGAACAGACTCTTCATATTTCCATATACACGGGGATTCACAGGACCCAAAACCATCAGTCTGACTACGAAACCACTAAATGTACGGAGTGCCAGGCAGCATCAGCTGACTCTATCCTCGAGTATGAGACACTACCCAGAGCCCCACTATGGGGGTGAGAGGGTCACTCAGGCTAGCCTGCTAGATACCAGGCTAGCTAAGGCACCTCAACATAGGCCAATGATAGTCAGGTCACTGGCTGTCTCTCCCCAATTATTACACTGTGAAGGGATTACCTGAATTAAAAAGTGATTGGCTGGTATGCATGTGACATTACAATAGGTGGACGTCACTGTGGTTCCACCTACTGTACACATACTGTACATTTTTTCATAAGGATAAACCCCTTGAGCTGAGTCATCTTGTTTTCAAGGGGGTCCTAACATAAAATACAAATAAACATGAAAACACATAAGAAACAAAACAACAATCAACAATTCAACATACAACAATTACAACAGAAACATCAAGAAAAAATGAGAACAATAATGAACACAACCACTAGATGGTGTTAGAGAGGCCATGAACAAATGCCTGGCCAGCAAAACAAAAATATGGCATGTTTGTGTGCCAAATATAGTGTTTGATATGTAGTATGCAAAAATAGGTTAGGGTAATCTGAAACAAAAACAATTATTCTCAAGAAAAGAAGACACTTAAATAGGTGAAATGATGTGATGGATCTAATGTTTACCTGTAGGTTATTACAGTCAGAATGAGCCTTAAGATCTTTTACCAATTGTTTTTCTGATTGTAGGGTTGGAAAAGAAATGTTGTTCAGAATGCCTTGAATGATAAACTGATGAATATGGAACTAGGAACTGTTTTAAATAGTGAGAATAGCTGAAATGAATACATTTAAATATGAACTGAAGCCAATGAATGTGTTCTCTTGTATTGAGTAGATGCCATCATACATGAGACAGTGATGAGTGGTGAAGGAACAACCAAGAACAAACCTACAAAGATTATTATATGCTGTATTTAATGGTAGTAGGTTAGTTTTAGAGCATTCTGATAAACAACATCAGCATAGTCAAAAAATGGCAAAATGAGTTGTAATGTGAGTTTCTTCCGAATATTAAACGTGAAACAGTTTCTAGATTGAAACAGAACACTGGTTCCAAATTTTACTTTGAACAGAACATAATCAATGTGACATTTAAATTTCACTGTCACCCATAAACCCAAGTATTTAATTTCATCAACTCTGTGCAGATAAGTACCATCATCACACCTTATAATTAAATGATTAAATTTTGTTTTTAGGTTCTGCTTCGTCCCAAAACCCATAGTGTGTTTATTTGTTTTATTGAGCAATAATTGATTCCATGAGAGACAGTTTTGTAATGTAATGAAGTCAGATTGAAGTGCAGTTTGGATTTGAAATAAGTGAGGTCTGGATGTGTATAAAACGGTGTCATCTGCAAAAAGTTGAACAGAAGAATTTGAACAGATTGATGGAAGCTCTTATGAAAATAGAAAAGAGAAGTGGACCCAGTGTGGAACCCTGTGGTACTCCTCTTTCTTGAATAATTAAATAATAACCTACTGAGTGGCAGAAAGCTCTGACCGAGTGGCAGCATTACTGTTTGAATGCTTTAATAGAAGGACCAATGAACCCATTGGTCCTGATGGTGGAGGATGTAGGAATGAGGTGTGTCATAGTGCATCCTCATTGCTGACATCACTGTAAACATCGCCACTGCTGTAGCTAACATGTCTGTCAGGTGATGATTCCTGGCCACATGTAACCGTTGATGGAGCGCTGGTTCTTTGGTTTGTTGTAAGGATTAGCTGTCTCTACTGTAGGATAACAGTAGCACTGAGAAGCAGAGGGGGAGATGTGACCTCATTGCAATTTAAATAGACCACCTGACTGGGAGGGTGTGGAGATGATGGTGGAGGAGACTGAGGCATGTCATGTGATTACCGTGTGTTTGCTCTAGCTTCAGCTCACAGGCTTTGCTCCATCAGTTTAACAGCTGACCTCTGAGGAGGGGCTCAGGTGGAGGCTTGTTCTGATTTTGGTCCTGCTGTCAGAGACAGCATGTGCATTGGGTGGAGCATTCATTCCTAACACTGCATGCTTTGGTCAGGTTGTGTGTGTTTGAACCCAGTGTGTGGAGATCAGGAACCATGCAGCTGTTGCTATGGTGACCTGTAACTTCTCTGTTTCCTCTGCCTACCCCTCATTCTGTCTGTTCTGTGTTCGGTCCCTCTCCTCTGTGTCCTCCTCCAGATGAAGTGTACGCTCAGAAGCTGAAGGGCAAGGCTCTCAGCGAGGAGCTGGACCTGGCCCTCAACGACATGACCACACTGTAGGCGCCTCACCTCCTCTCTACTCCTCCTTTCTGTCTGAACTCCTGTCTGCCTGCTTGCTGTTGTTTTGTCTCATTCCACAGGGGTTCTAGATTGGCCTGTTCCACAGCTCTGCTCTTTTTACATTACTGCTGTATGTCTGTTCACTCCTCTCTTTATCACAGTACTCATGTAAAAACCTGTTTCTCCCTCTGTAATAAATGTTTTTAGCTCTCCTGACTTTCTGCCTCCTTTCAGTCTTGCCTTCTCTCTCTTCATTGACCTCTGTTTTTTTGTATAAGCAGTGTAGCTCACCATAATGTAGTTGTAAACAGAAATAAGGATATTTGATTTAATAAACACTTTTTGAATCATTGTTATCATATTAAGCATAATTAAAGCCACTCATAAAAATAGATTCAGTTTTTGCTCCTGTTAAAGCTGTAAATGCTCAGTAATTAAACTGTTCATTGTGGTGCCACTCACAGCTACTGTAGGTCCATGAGCTGGAGGTTAGAGTTCCATTCACACTTCATGCCACATCTGTCAGGCTGAAGGTTGGAAAATGTATGAAATGGTGCTAAATATATAAAATAAATAGAAATAGATACAAATATAAACTTATCTGAACTGTTTCCATAGATGGAGTGAAGTGACATGCATTAGTATTTACCTCAGAGTAGACAGAGCCTGATGTGGGCCCATACTCACTAGTGCCGGTGCTGGAGTACTGGCCCCTCTGATTTTTGTCCACGAGTGCTGCCACCTGTTGTTCTTCCTATAATATACCCCATCAACAGGACTGGAACCCCCCCTAAATGAAGAGTTGTGTTCCATCATGTTCCTGATTAAGATGATCAGTTCCTGTTGGTTCATTCACTGAACTGATGGACACACATATGTTTGTTTAGTCTATAAATCATCATGACAGTCGTTAAGGACACACCAGATATGTCACGTGATGTTGGCTAAAGAACAGGAAGTTTTCATCAGGCCAAAGTAAGAATGGTTCATGACCAATGACAAACCATCACCCTCAGCTGCACTCTGTGTTATGTGTTATGCTGATTGGCTAAGGTGCTAAGGTCAGATGAAATCTGTCAATGTAACATGTTAGCCTGACTGTAAACGGCCTGTTTATTTTTGTTCTTCAGCTCTAAATGAGTGCTGAATAAATCCTTTGGCACAGCCTGTTGGAGGCGGGACTCTAGCGTCTTTATTGCGCCTCACATTCTGTGTAAACGTTACAAAGGTGTAATGACCCCCCATTGTTGTCGTACCTGTGTCTGAGGGTGTGGCATTTTCACAATGAGGGTGTGGCGTTTTCACGATGAGGGTGTTTTCACCATGAGGGTGCGGTGTTTTCACGATGAGGGTGTTTTCACCATGAGGGTGCGGCGTTTTCACGATGAGGGTGCGGCGTTTTCACGATGAGGGTGTGGCATTTTGACAATGTATTAAGTGTGTGATTTAAAAAGCAGCTAGTAGCAATTAGCAGCTGACTTTTGAAGAAGAAACTAAATTGAAAATGTCTCCAAATTGGGGAGGCAGTGCGAAGTCCTGGAGCTCCTCACGGTCCAAACAGAGGACAACCACCATGTGACAAGAAAGGTAAATGACAGTCTATTTTGACCCAGAGCGTGGGTCTTAACACAAACCAGAATTTAACCTCTGAACAAAGAAGTTTCTGGTCATATCGTTGAAATCACCTCCTTATAGGCGTCCCTTGAAGTTGCTGAACTCCAAGTATTATTTGTCAGGATTAACTTGAAAAATGTCAAGTTGTCAATGAGTCAAAAACTGGAACTTTGTACTTTTTCCCAAAATGTTAAAATTCCAAATTTCTGTCATTTTAATGGAGCTTTATGAGACAGTGTGCTGGTTCTCCTGGGCTGTGTTCAACATTTTCATAACATTTCTGTAACATTCTGAAGCCAAAGTCTGTCTGTTTTGTTCCATAATGAACAGAGCCAGCACACATGTTCCTACGAGTATTTTTCAGCTCCTCTTCACTTTAACAGCAGCACCCACTGTAAAACATGACAATTTCTGGATATTTCTTGAATTTTAACCTCTAATTGTGTAAAAACTATGAATGATATGACGTCATTTTACTGAGCAAGTTCAAGGTTTTGTTAACGTTTTAAAGTTTGAATGGAGTGTCGAGCTATTAGTATGAATGCGTTCAATGGTTTTTGAACATTTTGTACATATAAATGATGAATATTTCAGAAATTATAAAATTTCTAGATACCAAAAGACTCCCTTCCAGCATATGGGTGATGTATCGGTCAAGTTTCATGAAAAAAGTTTGACTTACGCCAAAAAACGTTTACATTTCTATCAGACAGTGATAGAAATATCTCCCCACATATGACGGGGGGTAAAAATGAAAGTAAGTAAACTACCTGTAAATTATAAACCTTTGATTTCACATGGGATATGAACCCATTCAACCAATCACAACTACTTCCTCTGTGGTCGCTGTATCATTAGGGTACAGGAAGGGGTGATTAAACATTCAGCCTCTACGAATAGCAATGAAGTGTGTGTGCGTCAGTTCAGCCTTTATTCTCCCCAGATCCACCATACTGGACCTTTAAATAGCAGCAGCAGTCAGCAGACGGTCCATCCCAGGATTTAATGTTCCCCTGTGGTGCTTTGGAACATTATTCACACACATACTGAGAATCTTTTAATAAATACCTGTTAGTTTGATAGTATTTAGTTGGATTTATTGTCATCTAAGTGATGAAGGCATGATTTATGTCATTAAGAAAAAACACCAGCATGATTTATGTCATTAAGAAAAAACACCAACTGATTCCAGCTTTTCCGATCCCGGATTTGTTGGATTTTTTGACTAATCAGAAACTGAAATCTTTGATATGTAAACTTCGTAGGAAGAATATTTTATTTTCAAACTGAATATCTTGTGTTTTGGACTGCTCGGGCAAAATGAGCCATTTAAATAAATAGTTTGAAACAATATTGCACTGCTGCTTATAGAAACGATGGAGAATTAGAGGACCTCTGGATTTTCTCCAGCCACAGTAAGTGTATTTTGAGGCTCATCTGTGACTTTTCCTCTTCCAGAAAAGCTGGCAGAAGCCAAAGAGGAGAACCTGGACATGCACCAGGTGTTGGACCAAACCCTTCTAGAACTCAACAACCTATAAAGATCTCCTCAGAGCAACACGAGGGACAACCCAGAGGATAGAGCAACATTAAAACAGATTGGATCTCCCACCCAAAGCTCCCAGCATGCACCCTTACAGATGAAAAATGGACCTTCAGAGCCCCTGAAGGGACATGAGCAAGTCTCTGTTTCAAACTGACAGCATGTTGGTGTGCACAAGAAAATACACACCATGTCATTAATCAGAAATGATCCTACCATTCATAATATGTTACTTGCATGCTCACTAGAAAGTCACAGCGGTCCAGATCAGCTGAGTCTGCTAGGATGGTTGGTTTGACCCAACATGACCAATCAGGACTGTAGATAATCCTGACTGGAACAGAGCCTACCAGTTTAAGAAGCTTTACTGCTGCTCTACACTGAGACTCTTCACACCACACCGTTACTTCCGCTGATGTCGTCATGTCTTCACCCATCTCAACTGGATGCTTGGCTGGTTTGTTTGTTTGTATGTCAACAAGTCACTTCAAAAGTTATTTACCAAGTTTGACAAAGGTTTGTGGATGGTTTGCCTTGGGTTCAGGGAGAATCCATCACATTCTACTGAAGATCCTGATCAGGATCCAGGATTTATTTCACTTTTTTAATATTGTAAGAGGGGCAGCACAGTGGTGCAGTGGGCAGCGCTGTTGCATGTTCTCCCCTTGTCTGTGTGGGTTCTCTCCATGTTCTCCCCTTGTCTGTGTGGGTTCTCTCGATGTTCTCCCCATGTCTGTGTGGGTTCCCTCCATGTTCTCCCCGTGTATGTGTGGGTTCTCTCCAGGTTCTCCCCGTGTCTGTGTGGGTTCTCTCCATGTTCTCCCCGTGTCTGTGTGGGTTCCCTCCATGTTCTCTCCGTGTCTGTGTGGGTTCCCTCCATGTTCTCCCCGTGTCTGTGTGGGTTCTCTCCATGTTCTCCCCGTGTCTGTGTGGGTTCTCTCCATGTTCTCCCCGTGTCTGTGTGGGTTCTCTCCATGTTCTCCCCGTGTCTGTGTGGGTTCCCTTCATGTTCTCCCCGTGTCTGTGTGGGTTCCCTCCATGTTCTCCCCGTGTCTGTGTGGGTTCTCTCCATGTTCTCCCCGTGTCTGTGTGGGTTCCCTCCATGTTCTCCCCGTGTCTGTGTGGGTTCCCTTCATGTTCTCCCCGTGTCTGTGTGGGTTCTCTCCATGTTCTCCCCGTGTCTGTGTGGGTTCCCTTCATGTTCTCCCCGTGTCTGTGTGGGTTCCCTCCATGTTCTCCCCGTGTCTGTGTGGGTTCTCTCCATGTTCTCCCCGTGTCTGTGTGGGTTCCCTCCATGTTCTCCCCGTGTCTGTGTGGGTTCCCTTCATGTTCTCCCCGTGTCTGTGTGGGTTCTCTCCATGTTCTCCCCGTGTCTGTGTGGGTTCCCGCCATGTTCTCCTCGTGTCTGTGTGGGTTCTCTCCATGTTCTCCCCGTGTCAGTGTGGGTTCTCTCCATGTTCTCCCGTGTCTGTGTGGGTTCCCTTCATGTTCTCCCCGTGTATGTGTGGGTTCCCTCCAGGTTCTCCATCTTCCTCCCACCAAAAACATACAGTACAGGTGAACTGGTGACTCTAAACTGACCGAAGGTCTGAATGTTTGTTTGTCTTTATATGTGATGAACTGTTGACTTGTCCAGGATGAACCCCGCCTCCTGCCCAAAGTCAGCTGGGATAGGCTCCAGCCCCCCGTGACCCTACACAGGATAAGAGGTTACAGAAGATGAATGGATGAACATTGTAAGATTGGATTTTTAAAACATTTCCTTCAGTTTAGTGAAAAGTATTTGTTGGAGGAGGCGGTGACTACTCCAGGTTCTAATATGAAGCTTGGTTTCATTCCTCCTGTGGCCTCCATGTATGTTAGCGTTTCACTGATTAGGACTGTGAGCTGGTCCTCAGCAGAAAGCTGCTGGTTTCCTTCATGTGCTTCGGCCCAACAAAGCAGAGTTAACCATGAGGCGGGACAAAGCAGTCCTGGTTTTGGAACGCAGTAACATTTAAATTGGAGGTCTAAATAAAATGTCTTTATGTTGTGGGCAACATTCAGGTCTTATTGGTTCCTTTCAGAAACACTGTATGTTGTAATGTATGTTTTATGGTAAAATGAAGCATCCCGTCATTGGTGATATTATTTGAAGTTATTTTAGGTCAAAATTTTTTAAGTTGTAAACATGACACCAACATTTTTGAATTAAGTTAAATTTTAAACAGTCAACATATTAATCGATTTCATTCAACAAAATAGTGGAGGTGAAAGGGTGTGGCTGACTGTCTGTGTTCAAAGATAAAATGATGCTCTACTTTAATTAAACGGTGCATTCCTCCAATGATGTCATTCAGACATGTCTGATGATTGTTCTGTTTGTGAACCACTCTGTTATACAGCACTGTTTAACTGATCAGAGCACCAGCAGGAGTGACTTCTGTCTGACTGCAGTCAAATGATTCATTTATTATAGTCACACTGTTTGTTATCACCCATGTGCTCACACATTACCATTTAGGCCCTACAGATTGGACAAAACAAGTCGCATGACTTCAGTGACAGTTAATAATAATAACTTACAGATAAATATTTGTGTTTCACCCCCATCCCTATTTATCCTGTTGGTTCAGGGATCCTTAACAACCACAGGTAAGTACATGAATTATACACTATGAAGTATTACATCAAGACTAATGCCAATGAGGTGCTGAGACACGAACGAGAACTAGAGAACACTCAGACAACACTAACACCACCAGATCCAGAATATGACTTGGATCCACATCAGACTCTGATGTGTGCTAGATCTTTTGGTGATGTCATTTTGTCCAAAAAGACATATGTGCCATCAAGATGGCTGCCCTCAGGGTTCTGTTAAAGTGAGAGAAAAAAAATGGATCTACCTCTTTATCTGGACCAGTACTCAATTTCAACGGTTCCATTTTCAGCACATGTCCCACTAGGGTGACCAGATCCCAACCAACCAGATGTGGGACAAAGAGTACGTTTGTGTGGGACAATGTGGGACACATTACCAATACTGAGAAGTAGCCTAAAATTTGATAGAACGTCCCTCTAACTTAAAAAATAAAGACACACAATACATTATGCAGGTTACAGGTTAGGTCTGTAGCATGTTAAAAACTTTAACATATTATTGTTATCATATTAAGTTTCACAGTACTTATTGTATTGTGTGATAGTGGGCATATAAAAGTGAGGGTGAGCTCATAGTATATCCAAAAAAAGAAAAGTAACACATTTAGATCAAGGTCTGATCCTACCTATATTTTCTCCAACCACAGATATTAACACATGACTGATTGACTCCAAACACCGTAATATTAAGTTGTCATGTCGACCCACACACTGAAGATAATAGAACCATATACTAAAGCAAAGCAGCAGCATTATTCCCATCAAGTCTTTCTATTCACCCTCCTATCCCAAATCAAACGACTGCATTTCATAAAAATGTAGCTATAAAATAAAACATTAGATAAAACAAAACCTGAAGCCACAGAAAATGGCGTGTGTGTATTTGGTGTTTTTAACTCTGACATCTGAAACTATGACCACTGCTTTTGTGCGACTGCATGACATTTTTTGCCGTCTCTGAGTCTGACTGGTGCTACTGTTGTATTACTGCACCAGTCTGTTGGTCTATATGACTGGGAGTGTTACAGTGTGGTAAACGCTGGTTATTTCAGCTGCTGTTACTTGTCTGACAGTCATCTTTAGGTTTCAGTAGGAATGCATTCATAGATCACCACATCGTTTCTTGTGACTCACATGAACTGTGTTGCTTCACGTCGTTTTCTCCCCCATGTGAGACTGAAAAAATAACTCTGGCTAAAAGGTAGAAACTCTTAGAGAATCACCTCCACAGGCTTAGTTCTAAGTGTTTTCCCAGCAGCTGCATCTCTGTCTCTTTGTGACAGTTTTCCATCATATTTTGCCACTAAGGCATCATAGACGGTGACAAGTTTACCTGCGGTTGACCCACAAGTGAGTAATTTGATTGACAGCTCCACACACAAACCCCGCCCCATGATGATAGGCTTCCCAGCTTTCTTCACAGCCATTGGATAAAAGCCGAATTTTAGAAAACAGCTGTCCTGATGTGTTGACTTTTCAAAGCTAGAGCGAATCAAAATGCGGGACGCGGTCTCAATATGTGGGACGGGGGACAAGGGATAAAAATGCTGTGCAGTCCTGCACAAAGTGGGACATCTGGTCACCCTATGTCCCACCAGCAATGGTACAGGAAGTGACATCACAATCCATCCCTTTATCTGGAGCCAGTCTTCCTTTGCACATGCACCACCCTTTCACCCAGTTTCATCTACATTTGTCAGGTAGTTTGTGTGTAATTACCAAAAACAGTCCAAAAAGCCTTACCTTGGAATGTTCAAAAAGATAGGAAAAGAATACTTGACTCCGCCCCTTTACCTGGATCCATTCCTAAATTTAAAAGAAAAAGAGTTTCTTCATGATACACGACCAACCCTTCGACCAGGTTTCATCAAACGTCTTTGGGTAGTTTATGTGTAATAGACAGAAATGTTGGAAAGAACTCACAATGCTGAAGAAAGTGGAAAAAAACAACCTTTTATGGGTTCTTCTCCATCACATGTCTGACCATCCTAGAGTCAGACAAAAAACAATGCTGGTGAACATGATCTCTATTAAAAAAGAATGTGAGGCACAACTCAAACACAGAACAACAAGAAAAAGACACATTTACAACCACAGGATAGCAGGTGTCAAAAGAGGAAAGGATCTGACTGTCAGTTAAAACACATGGACTGTTAAATACGCCTGAATCCAGTCAGGAGCTCCAACATAAAGCTTCTCCACCAGTCAGACCAGTCAGAGACAACGGGAACCAGGACACTGGAACTAATCAGAGGAATTCAATACATGTTTAATACATATGGATCATTTCAATGTATGCATTTGAAAATATAACACAGACAACAGAGGCCATCTGAGTATCAGCCATAATGATGGTGGAATAAAATAAAAATATATAGAGACCATCAAAGATTACATTAGGATCAAAACCACTGGTTTTAGATGAAGAATATCAGCATCATCCGGTCACAACAATACAATACAATAATACAATACAATAATACAAATGATAATACTAATAATAATACTAACAATAATTCTACTAATAATTATAATACTACTACTACATGTATGTATGTATGTATATATATATATATATACATACATACATACATACGACGGTATGACCTCTGTATTATCAGGGCTGGTTCTAGCCAGCTATATAATAGGGTGGGCTGGTAACTGATTTGCTAATTTGCTTGGATGAGGAGGAAACTCCTCCTCCTATATGTTAAACTTTTAAACTGAGGGAGTGGATCAAGGATGTGAAGTGCTGAGTTTCAGTCAGAGCACATACTCAAAGGAGGATTTCTCTTTAATTTTCCATGTCATCATGGTCGGTTCTAGCCAGCTACTGTATATTAGAGTGGGCTGGTAGAAATAATAGGTGGGCAACTTGGATGACAGGTAGCCCAGAAGTTAGAGATGTGGACTAGTCCTGCGAAAGCCTAATCTAGAGAGAGGCTCTCCCCAGAGCCAGTATTTACAAAATAAGAAAACCTAATCCAGTGAGACTTCTCATCATTATATACTGACCAACAGTAGAAACACAGATTTTTTTAATGTCATGCCATCCTGTTCATATTAAATATCAAAGGTAAATTATGGTTCACACATCTTTATTCACCCTTTGGCCATACAGAAAAATCATTTTTGTGCAGATTAGTGATTTTTGTCTTAGTGTTTATAGGTAAGAAAGTATGGATGGTGAGACAGAGAACAACAACAACAGTCAGTAACATGTGACCACCTCCAGCATTTATCACTACTTACAACTACTACTACTTATAACTAATTTTGGTAGTACTGCCTTAACATTTGAAAATATTAAGACACTTTTAATCATCTGGATCAATGGTAGAGGAATTGCTTTACAGACCTTATTAAATTCTCTATGACAAAGATTTACATTATATTTATCTTCAAAGGTTGTATAATCCAATATGTTACCATTGCAATCCAATAAATCGGTGACAAACATAATGCCTCTCACAAACCAGTCATTCATAAATAATGATTTTCTGTTGACTAGAATCACTCTATTATTCCACAGGGTTGTACCATGAGGAAAAAAATTATGAGTAAATATTATTTTCCAAAACTGAAATCTGTCTGTGGAAATTAGACAGTTTAATAGGAATTTTGTTCACCTCAAAGTCACATTTTAAAATAAAGTTTAGACCTCCTATTTTGTTGAACAAGGACTTTGGAATATGAAACCACATGGAATTTGGCTGGGACAAAAAGGCTTTTAGCCAATTTATTTTAAAGGTTCCAACCATTGATTCAAAACCAAGAGCTTTAATGCCACCTTTATCATATTCTTTAACACGTTGTGACCTTTTAAGGTAATGGGTTTTGTTTCTCCATAAAAACTGGAAAATTACTGAGTTGGCTTTTGTGATATTGTTAGAGGAAACATACATATCAGATTTTGATAAAATGACTCTACCAAAAATAATGAGATCTCTGGTAAGCCAACGACTGAGGGATTTCTTCATATCAGTAATTCGGTTAGATATATTAATGTCTTCCCTTCTAATATAGTTTTTAGATATCGTAATTCCTAAATACTTTACTTCAGATTCAACTCTGATTGAAGCAATATTAGAATCAGTACTTGTATGAATCGGGAGTAGTTCACATTTTTTAATATTTAGGGATAGTCCTGAAGCGTTGGAGAAAATTGAAATTGTATTGAGAGTTTTATCCACCATATATTTATCTCTTAAGAAAATGGATGTATCATCCGTGAACTGACGTATTTTAAATTCCTTATTAAAAATTACGATACCTTGTATTTCCATAGTTTGGTTAATAAGAATTGTCAGTAGTTGGGTTGCCAAAATGAAAAGCTTTGGAGAGATAGGGCAACCCTGTCGAATGCCTCGAAGTACCTTGAAGCTAGGAGTTACTCCAGGGTTCAGGGAAACACAGCTACTTATGTCAGTATAGAACATTTTTACAATATTACAAAATTATTCCCCAAAACCCAAAAAGTGTAATGCTTCCAACAGGAAGGGATGCTCAATGCTGTCGAATGCCTTATAAAAGTCCAGCAATAACACATAACTTTCTGTATTAATAAATTTTCTATAATTCAACATATCAAATATCAGTCTAATGTGGTTATGTATATTTCTACCCTTTTTGAAGGCTGATTGACATTCATCGACTAGTTTTGTTAAGCCCGCATCTAATCGGTTTGAGTACACGCGTGCTCGCAGTTTGTAATCATTACACAATAAGGTTATTGGCCTCCAAATATGCAGTGAAAGTTTATCCTTGTTGGGCTTTGGGATTACTGTGGTTAGTCCCCGTTTCGTAGTAGGAGACAAAAACCCTGCCGAGATACATTCTATAAGTGCATTGTAAAGTAGTTCTCTAATATCATTCCAAAAAAGAAGGTAGAATTCTATGGTTAACCCATCCAATCCTGGTGACTTTCCCTTGGACATCCGCATGATTGCACCATCTAACTCTTCAATTCTGAGCTTATCCTCCATCAGTTGCTTGAAATTATCATCCATCATTTTACTGTATTCCCTAATTTTACTAAAAAATAGAAGACAATTTTCCTCAGAGAATTTGGATTTAAATAAGTTACTATAAAAAGCTTTTATTTCCTCGTTTACTTGGCCTTGATTGTCTATGGTTACACCATTAACAAACAAGTTCTGGATTTTTTTTGGTTTGTCTTTGTTTTTCCAAACTGAAGAAATAGGAAGAATTCTTTTCCCCATCTTCTAGCCAGCGAGCTCTTGATCGTATAAAAGCCCCTTTTGCCTTTTCAAGATATAGATTATCTAATTCGATTTGAAGGCTGTTTAATTTGACATGTTCCTCCTCCGATAATTCAGTTTTTTGACATAGTTTGTTTATTTCACTATTATTTTTATTTCTTGTTGTTTAAGCTTTTTGAGTTTAGTCACATATTTACTTATTTTAATTGCAAATTCGTTTGTTTTAAACTTAAACCATTCCCACTTATACAAGGTTTTTTTAAAAAACTTTTATGCAGAAATCAGTATTTTCTAGAAGACAATTATTCAATTTCCATACAGGGTTTACCTTAGATTCGACATCATGCAGCTGAAAGGACAGTGTGATTACACAGTGGTCTGTTAGAGGTGATGCTGAGATTTCACATTTGGACACATCATTGATTAAGTTGTTTGATATTAACCAGTAATCTAACCATGAGCACTGACCATTTTTGGCTGGATTAAACCAAGTATACTGAGAAGCATTAGGAAATTTCATTCTCCAGTAATCAGTCAAATTTAGTTGAGAGATAAAGTCAGTTATAGTTTCTTCATAGTGATGACACTGCCCCCTAGATAGAAGGCGATCCAACCAGACATCAGGAGCCATGTTAAAATCTCCTGCCATTATGATTTTATCAGTTGAATAGGTCACTTTCCAACCCTCTACCAACCTGCTCAAAGATGAAAAGAAGTTTTTGTTTTGTGTTTTTTGGTTATATCCATAGACACAAACCAGGATATAGTTGACATAATTAAACTCTATCGCCACCTTTAGCCAATGTCCATTTGTATCTATCTCTTATCTTATGTACACTGGAGAAGACGTCACAGGTAAATGACGTGTTAGTCACGTGAGGGCCAACTCATCCTATTTCAACATGGATGGGTGGAGACATACAGGAAAACAACAGTGAGTGACGTAGGCAACAGAGACTGTATACCGGAAAACTCCCATTCGTCAGTAGTGTTTGACAGACAATTGCTCTGACCAATCACCAAACGGTATTGCTTCAGAGATCATTTTAGCAGATGGATAGATGTTCAGTAGCAAAGGGCCGATCAGCAGACGTGACTTCTGTCCATCCTATGCGGTCAGATCTTTTATGTTTGTGCAGCGCTGCGTAGATGTTGGGACACAAATGACCCCTGACGGGAAGTGGGTGGTCCTACACTAGAAACACTGGCTCGGACGTGCTACCGATGTACAATTTACACAGCTTGTTCTGACGACTGCCAACGAGGCCTTTAACCATGAAGACAATGATATTCATCTAGTAAAGATTATAAAACGACCAAAATTGGCGCCGGATAGGTAAGTTGTATCCGCTTGCTTTCGAATGAGGCGTTAGCAGGGATGAAAATGTAAGCTCTCCATGCCAAGCTAAATATTCCCTTCAGTCTGTGATTACTGTGAATTATACATCCTCAGCCAGACATTGCTATGAACTTTTCCTCTGTATGTTTTAGGACGACTTGACGTTGTATTAGCCCTTATTAGCATGCTAATAACTTAAGTGTACCTTGACGTTCCGCCATGACTTGTTAATGTTAAAGTTAATGTAGGGTTTTAGACATAGCTGAGAGTTAGCTTTATCTGAGTCGTCATTGGGGCCCATATTGCTTTGTGCAGTCTGACATTATTATCTGTTGTATTCCTAGCTAATCGTCATCATGGTGTCTGCAAGAGTGCTTCGACTGTTGGTGTTGGCTTGCCTCGTCTCTGCTGTACTTGTGATAGGAGGTCAGTAGCGTTTTACATATGAACATGTTGACAGTATTAGTCTCTCTCTCTCATACATATATATATGTATGTATGTACGTACAGTATGTGTATGTGTGTATGTACAGTACCAGTCAATAGTTTGGACAGTTTCCCATCCACTTGAATGGGAAACTGTGTCCAAATTTTTGACTGGTAGTGTATATGTGTGTGTGTGTATGTGTGTATATATATATATATATATATATATATATATATATTATATATATATATACACACACACACACAGTGGATATATATTAAACAGTGGAAACGCATAATTTTAAAAACCCTGTCATTTCTATTCACTAGCTCTAATCTACTGAAACAAACAAACGTGATTCACTGAATAGACTTTTTTAAGTACCCACAACCAAATCATGTTAAATCATGAATAACCATCATTTAGTCATAACATAGAAATAACAGTCATTGGTGCATTTCAGAGTAAACCATGATGTTGGTGAGATTTTTCTCTGCATGATTGAAAAGACCTGGTCAAGGCAATAATTTACCGGGTCTAATTAATGTCCTACTGAAACAACTGATGATGTCACGATTCCCGAAAGAACTTACGTGAACTGGCAGTTGGGATGCTGATGATGATGATGATGGTCAGAACTCTGCAGACACGTGTAGCACAGATGTTGCAGATGTTATGGCTCATTGCACAGTGGAGGCAGATCACATTTAGTGACAAGTCCAGATTTAACTTGTACACAGCTGGTGGTTATTGGCGCTATCCTGTCATAAAGATGCAGGAAGGGGATCGTTTGGTGGTGGTGTCATGATGTGGGGGGGGGGGCCACTGCTAATGGATGACGGTCATAACTTATCCAGATCCACGGTACACGGACAGCCATCCCTTACCGAAATACGGTCCTAGGTCCACACGTCATTCCCAGGATACAGCAATCAGGCATCACCTTCATTTACGACAATGCCAGACCACATGTGGCTCATGTCTGTCAGGAGTAGCGTACTTGGACCAGAACAATGTCCTTCCTTGACCAGCATATTCACCAGATCTCAACCCAATAGAGCATCTGTGGGATGTTCAGGATCACCAGGTGAGAGAGAGAGATCCTGCTCCAGCAACACATGAACAACTTTCACAGCTCTGCAGGAAGAATGGCATGTCATCCTACAAGTCCAGAATAACATCTTATCCATTCAGGAGGTGTAAAGTAGTGATAAATACTGGAGGTGGTCACATGTTACTGACTGTTGTTGTTGTTCTCTGTCTCACCATCCACATTTTCTGACTTGTTAACACTAAGGCAAAAACCACTAATCTGCACAAAACTGATATTTCTGTATGGTTAGAGGGTGAATAAAGATGTGTGAACCATAATTTAATATGAACAGGATGGCATGACTTTAAAAAACATGCGTTTCTACTGTTGGTCAGTATATATTAAATATATATAATATATGAAGAGATCATTTGCGAAAGCAGATAACTCCGTTTTTATAAATTTTCACAAAACTTTTTATGTTTACACCAGGTAAGATCAATCAAACTGAAGTTGGGTGGCTTTGACTAAGTAGAAATGACATAACAAAATAGAGGTATCCTAAAAGATTTAACTTTATTAAAAATTGATTTTTTTTTTCATTTAAACTTTTTTTTTGCAAAAGCAGATAATGCAAAAATGCATAAAGCTTTTGCATTATATATATATAAGCTATATATATATATATATATCAGAAGAACAACTGTTCCATGTAAACGGTGGAACAGAATATCTACTGCTAGAGTTCTGTCTGCGCTGCTCAGAGTCGGGACATATTTACAAGATGGAGGTCTTAAAGCAGAAGTAGACAACAGTAGAGAGTTTCTTTTCTTGTGCTGCCGTCTCTCTTTCATTACCCCCAGAATGAGTAAGTCTACGTTATTATCATGCTGCAGCTTTATTAAAAGAACCACAATAACAGCAACAATTACACACAACAATTATTAAATCACAACTCATGTAAACACCAGATCGTATTAGATCACAACTCATGTAAACACCAGATCGTATTAGATCACAACTCATGTAAACACCAGATGGTATGAGATCACAACTCATGTAAACACCAGATGGTATGAGATCACAACCCATGTAAACACCAGATGGTATTAGAGCACAACTCATGTAAACACCAGATGGTATTAGAGCACAACTCAAGTAAACACCAGATGGTATGAGATCACAACCCATGTAAACACCAGATGGTATTAGATCACGACTCATGTAAACACCAGATGGTATTAGATCACAACTCATGTAAACACCAGATCGTATTAGATCACAACTCATGTAAACACCAGATGGTATTAGATCACAACTCATGTAAACACCAGATGGTATTAGATCACAACTCATGTAAACACCAGATGGTATTAGATCACAATTCATGTAAACACCAGATGGTATTAGAGCACAACTCATGTAAACACCAGATGGTATTAGATCACAACTCATGTAAAGACCAGATCGTATTAGATCACAACTCATGTAAACACCGGATCATATTAGATCATAACTCGTGTAAACACCAGATGGTATTAGATCACAACTCATGTAAACACCAGATGGTATTAGATCACAACTCATGTAAAGACCAGATCGTATTAGATCACAACTCATGTAAACACCGGATCATATTAGATCATAACTCATGTAAACACCAGATGGTATTAGATCACAACTCATGTAAACACCAGATGGTATTAGATCTAACTCATGTAAACACCAGATCGTATTAGATCACAACCCATGTAAACACCAGATGGTATTAGATCACAACTCATGTAAACACCAGATGGTATTAGATCACAATTCATGTAAACACCAGATGGTATTAGATCACAACTCATGTAAACACCAGATGGTATTAGATCACAATTCATGTAAACACCAGATGGTATTAGATCACAACTCATGTAAACACCAGATGGTATTAGATCACAACTCATGTAAAGACCAGATCATATTAGATCACAACTCATGTAAACACCAGATCATATTAGATCACAACTCATGTAAAGACCAGATCGTATTAGATCTCCACTAATGTAAACACCAGATGCTATTAGATCACAACCCATGTAAACACCAGATGGTATTAGATCACAATTCATGTAAACACCAGATGGTATTAGATCACAACTCATGTAAACACCAGATCGTATTAGATCACAACTCATGTAAACACCAGATCATATTAGATCACAACTCATGTAGATCATATTAGATCACAACTCATGTAAACACCAGATGGTATTAGATCACAACTCATGTAAACACCAGATCGTATTAGATCACAACTCATGTAAACACCAGATCGTATTAGATCACAACTCATGTAAACACCAGATCATATTAGATCACACCTTATGTAGATCATATTAGATCACAACTTATGTAGATCATATTTGATCACAACTCATGTAAACACCAGATCATATTAGATCACACCTTATGTAGATCATATTAGATCACAACTTATGTAGATCATATTTAATCACAACTCATGTAAACACCAGATCGTATGAGATCACAACTCATGTAATCACCAGATCATATTAGATCACAACTCATGTAGATCATATTAGATCACAACTCATGTAAACACCAGATCGTATTAGATCACAACTCATGTAAACACCAGATCGTATGAGATCACAACTCATGTAAACACCAGATCATATTAGATCACAACTCATGTAAACACCAGATCATATTAGATCACAACTCATGTAAAGACCAGATCGTATTAGATCTCCACTCATGTAAACACCAGATGGTATTAGATCACAACTCATGTAAACACCAGATGGTATTAGATCACAATTCATGTAAACACCAGATGGTATTAGATCACAATTCATGTAAACACCAGATGGTATGAGATCACACCTCATGTAAACACCACATTGTATTAGATCACAACCCATGTAAACACCAGATGGTATTAGATCACAACTCATGTAAACACCAGATCGTATTAGATCACAACTCATGTAAACACCAGATCATATTAGATCACAACTCATGTAAACACCAGATCATATTAGATCACAACTCATGTAAAGACCAGATCGTATTAGATCTCCACTCATGTAAACACCAGATGGTATTAGATCACAACTCATGTAAAGACCAGATCGTATTAGATCTCCACTCATGTAAACACCAGATGGTATTAGATCACAATTCATGTAAACACCAGATGGTATTAGATCACAACTCATGTAAACACCAGATCGTATTAGATCACAACTCATGTAAACACCAGATCGTATTAGATCACAACTCATGTAAACACCAGATCGTAGTAGATCACAACTCATGTAAACACCAGATCATATTAGATCACAACTCATGTAGATCATATTAGATCACACCTTATGTAGATCATATTAGAATACAACTCATGTAAACACCAGATCGTATTAGATCACGACTCATGTAATCACCAGATCATATTAGATCACAACTCATGTAGATCATATTAGATCACAACTCATGTAAACACCAGATCGTATTAGATCACAACTCATGTAAACACCACATTGTATTAGATCACAACCAATGTAAACACCAGATGGTATTAGATCACAACCCATGTAACACCAGATGGTATTAGATCACAACTCACGTAAACACCAGATGGTATTAGATCACAACTCATGTAAACACCAGATCGTATTAGATCACAACTCATGTAAACACCAGATGGTATTAGATCACAACTCACGTAAACACCAGATGGTATTAGATCACAACTCATGTAAAAACCAGATGGTATTAGATCACAACTCATGTAAACACCAGATCGTATTAGATCACAACTCATGTAAACAGGTGAGTCGAAAGTGCTGTGATTTGAAATTGTACAGAGAACTGATCACAACTTACAGGTCTTGAAAAAGTCCTCAATCTAAGTCTGTTTTGCAACAGTCGCTGACTCCAAACAGAGCCCAGGAAGTCATCGGCTGCATGGAAGAGATTTACTCCCTCCCTCTTTTGCACAAATCAACTTTGCCTCCTTCACCATGTCCAGCAGCATGTTCAGGGACTTTATACTACAGTCCTTGTTGTTGCTGGCATCATCCTCGTCATTTGATTCCTCCACCTCGTCCTCCTTGTCTTTCTGTTCATCCAGCAGTGCAGTGGCATTCTGGCTCCAGTCTCTCCCCTCCCAGTTGGATGTGGCCAAGTTATCATCAATGGTTGCAAATTCTTGGAAGCTGCAACCAAACAGTTCCTGAGCCAAGTTGTCCATATCGAGCAGCACACCTCACCATCAGCTTGTAGAATAAAAAAAAAAAAAGGCATGGTGTTGTCACTGTTCATTAAAAATCGTATAATAATGTAGGCTATGTATTGTAGCGATCGGCTATCACTGTCACGAGAGGTTGTCTGCTGGCCCTGCTCCACTTGTCCCTGCTTCCTCTTCCTCTCCACTCTGCCCTCTGACATCTGGGATGACTATTTAGATCATTTATAATTCTTACACTTGGCTATTTCCCTTATTAAACAGAAAATACAACCGTACACAATTTCTAATTCACGTTTCTCTCCATCACTGAACTGGGACGCTTAATGACCTCGTTAACTGTAAAACACCACTTGACACAGAAAATAAACCTCACCGCGACCGTCTTGGTTCATCTTTTCACTGTTCCAACAATCACCAATTCTGGTTTGATCAAAATAAGCCCTTAATTCACAGAGCAATTCTTCTCAACGCCGGTTTTCCCTGCTGCCGCTCTCTGCTGTTTCTGCCTCATTCATGCTAATGTTAGCTACACACCTGAGTTAAAACACGATGTGTATAGAATGTAACCTTAACACACAGGCAGTCCTTTTACACTTCTAATACAAACCAAACTGCGAGGCATGATGATTTTTATTATGGAGTTAAGAGTTTTAAAAAAGTTACTCAGCTCAGAAACTCAGACGTGTCCAGTGTCTGTCTGAATTTGACGTGACGTTGCCGAAAGAAACGCCATGTCGCCCAAGTAGAACCTATGTATGGGAAACACTGTGTTTACACACTATGATCTAATACGATCTGGTGTTTACATGAGTTGTGATCTAATATGATCTACATAAGGTGTGATCTAATATGATCTACATGAGTTGTGATCTAATATGATCTGGTGTTTACATGAGTTGTGATCTAATACGAACTGGTGTTTACATGAGTTGTGATCTAATATGATCTACATGAGTTGTGATCTAATACGATCTGGTGTTTACATGAGTTGTGATCTAATATGATCTACATGAGTTGTGATCTAATACGATCTGGTGTTTACATGAGTTGTGATCTAATATGATCTACATGAGTTGTGATCTAATATGATCTGGTGTTTACATGAGTTGTGATCTAATATGATCTGGTGTTTACATGAGTTGTGATCTAATATGATCTACATGAGTTGTGATCTAATACGATCTGGTGTTTACATGAGTTGTGATCTAATATGATCTCACATTAGATCATTGTGATCTAATATGATCTTTTGTTTACATGAGTTGTGATCTAATACGATCTGGTGTTTACATGAGTTGTGATCTCATACGATCTGGTGTTTACATGAGTTGTGATCTCATACGATCTACATGAGTTGTGATCTAATATGATGTGGTGTTTACATGAGTTGTGATCTAATATGATCTGGTGTTTACATGAGTTGTGATCTAATATGATCTGGTGTTTACATGAGTTGTGATCTAATATGATCTACATGAGTTGTGATCTAATATGATCTGGTGTTTACATGCGTTGTGATATAATATGATCTACATGAGTTGTGATTGAATATGATCTACATGAGTTGTGATCTAATATGATGTGGTGTTTACATGAGTTGTGATCTAATAAGATCTGGTGTTTACATGAGTTGTGATCTAATACCACCTGGTGTTTACATGAGTTGTGATCTAATATGATCTACATGAGTTGTGATCTAATATGATGTGGTGTTTACATGAGTTGTGATCTAATACGATCTACATGAGTTGTGATCTAATATGATCTACATGAGTTGTGATCTAATATGATGTGGTGTTTACATGAGTTGTGATCTAATACGATCTGGTGTTTACATGAGTTGTGATCTTATACGATCTGGTGTTTACATGAGTTGTGATCTAATATGATCTACATGAGTTGTGATCTAATATGATCTGGTGTTTACATGAGTTGTGATCTAATAGTATCTGGTGTTTTACATGAGTTGTGATCTAATATGATGTGGTGTTTACATGAGTTGTGATCTAATATGATCTACATGAGTTGTGATCTAATATGATCTGGTGTTTACATGAGTTGTGATCTAATAGTATCTGGTGTTTTACATGAGTTGTGATCTAATATGATGTGGTGTTTACATGAGTTGTGATCTAATACGATCTGGTGTTTACATGAGTTGTGATCTAATACCACCTGGTGTTTACATGAATTGTGATCTCATATGATCTACATGAGTTGTGATCTAATATGATCTGGTGTTTACATGAGATTTGATCTAATATGATCTGGTGTTTACATGAGTTGTGATCTCATACGATATGGTGTTTACATGAGTTGTGGTCTAATACGATCTGGTGTTTACATGAATTGTGATCTAATATGATCTGGTGTTTACATGAGTTGTGATCTAACATGATCTGGTGTTTACATGAGTTGTGATCTAATATGATCTGGTGTTTACATGAGTTGTGATCTAACATGATCTGGTGTTTACATGAGTTGTGATCTAACATGATCTGGTGTTTACATGAGTTGTGATCTAATACGATCTGGTGTTTACTTGAGTTGTGATCTAACCTGATCTGGTGTTTACATGAGTTGTGATCTAATATGATCTGGTGTTTACATGAGTTGTGATCTAATATGATCTGGTGTTTACTTGAGTTGTGATCTAATACGATCTACATGAGTTGTGATCTAATATGATCTACATGAGTTGTGATCTAATATGATCCGGTGTTTACATGAGTTGTGATCTAATATGATCTACATGAGTTGTGATCTAATATGATCTGGTGTTTACATGAGTTGTGATCTAACCTGATCTGGTGTTTACATGAGATTTCATCTAATATGATCTGGTGTTTACATGAGTTGTGATCTCATACAATCTGGTGTTTACATGAGTTGTGATCTAACCTGATCTGGTGTTTACATGAGATTTCATCTAATATGATCTGGTATTTACATGAGTTGTGGTCTAATACGATCTGGTGTTTACTTGAGTTGTGATCTAATATGATCTGGTGTTTACATGAGTTGTGATCTAACATGATCTGGTGTTTACATGAGTTGTGATCTTATATGATCTGGTGTTTACATGAGTTGTGATCTAACATGATCTGGTGTTTACATGAGTTGTGATCTAACACGATCTGGTGTTTACTTGAGTTGTGATCTAATACGATCTACATGAGTTTTGATCTAATATGATCTACATGAGTTTTGATCTAATATGATCTACATGAGTTTTGATCTAATATGATCTGCATGAGTTGTGATCTAATATGATCTACATGAGTTGTGATCTAATATTGAGTTGTGAACTAATATGATCTGATGTTTACATGCTCCACCACATTTAATCAGAACAGCTGTGTGACATGTGCAGAAGTGATAGAAGTGACGTATGTTTCTCACGTTTTACCAGAAGATGGATGTGGATCATGTGATCGGTGTAATTGTTGCTGTTATTGTGTTTCTTTTAATAAAGCTGCAGCATGATAATAACGTAGACTTACTCATTCTGGAGGTAATGAAAGGGAGACGGCAGCACAAGAAAAGAAACTCTCTGCTGTTGTCTACTTCGGCTTTAAGGCCTCCATCTTGCGAATACGTCCCGACTCTGAGCAACAGAGACAGAACTCTAGCAGATATTCTGTTCCACCGTTTACATGGAACAGTTGTTCTTCCGACCGGTTCTCTTTTTGCTGCTTGGAGCATTGTTTTCATAGTCATCCATATACTCTCTCCTTCACTTGAGAATGATCTGAATTTGAGTCTTTCCAAGACCAATGTCCTGTGCCAGACTGCGAGCTCCAATGCCACCCTTCTTGTATCGACGAATAACCTCAATCTTCTCACCCAGCATCCACGTCCTCCTCTCCTGCTTCTGTTTGCTCGCCATTGTGTCCATACGAAATACGACATGTACTGTAAATAATGAAATGTTGCGTGGAAGTCGCTCTTAATATCAGAAGCTGGACAAGGAGACTTGCGAACATCTCTGGTCGTTACAGCCAGTGATTGGCTGCATGCGGGTCTTCAAACGTGCTGGTCGCAGTCACGTTGGACGGAAACTTAATGCGTATGTTAATGGGGAGTAAAAAAAAAAGTGGTCATTGTGAGCAGGGGGTCGTCTTATAGAGGTGGTCACTAAACCAGGTTTGACTGTATATATGTGCTGATGAGTGTTGTACATTCATCTGTGTTTTTTCTTCTGACTGAGCTTTATTTTGTGATAAAACCATCGAGTGTCTCTGATTTCCGTCTCCGAAAAACTTGGCGTGAGCTCTATGGCAGGGTGAAAGTATGTGTAGAAATTCTTTTTCAGCATAGAAATTCTCTATAAATACCAACGTGTCAGGTCCAAACACCCAACTAGCCTCTGAGCGGTCGGCAAGTGAAAGAAAACAACAACAACAAGGTTCTCCTGAACTTTGCATGCAAAGGGAAGTCCGGTCAGATGTGTAGTTAGCACTCTGCTACACGGGATCTTCGTCGATTTCCCTTTGCACAGCTCTTTTATTCTTTACACACAAACAGATTACAAAATACGTGATCGTATAGTCATTGGTTAAACACAAGTAGAAATCAGTTACTAGGTGGAGTGTAAAAAGGATATGTAGGTGTGATTCTTTTATGCAATCTTATTATGCCAGGTGTCTGTTATTCGGCTCATCTTCTTCACCCTTGTTTATGAACTTTCTGTTCCTTGCGATAGTCTCACAAACATATCACAAGATTATTCCTCCACAAGGACCTTGAACACTCCTCTGCAACCCTTTAATCGCTGGTGCTTCTGACGCAGAAGAGTGTTCGTGCTTTAGTCAGACAACATATGATTATATCCAAAATGATAACATGTATGTACAGTTTCTTTTTCCAACAAACGTTTGTGGTGAAAGATGCTTATGCACATTCACCCTCGTTTACGCTACTTTTTTGTGTTCTGGTTGCCGAGAGATAAAAAATTTTCAACTTTGGGGTGAAATGCGGCGCTCGTGACTGTCACTTTTTACACAGCTGTCCAATCACAGTGGAGGAGGGGCAGGACCCACATAGACCTGCAGGTTCATCCTCTCTCCCTACTTCTTCCAGCCTTCCCTTCATCCAGAGCCAGGACCAGAGCAAGTTCTCTACCTTGTGCTGCCATTTTTACACTCAGTATTTGTTAATAAAACAAACTATCTGCCACAATTAGGTACTTGCAACACAAATTACTTCCATGGGTATTCTGTATCGTAGCAACCAAAGCACCTCAGCTGAAAAATGCTGCGCCTCCAAAGTGCTTTCAAGCGTTCCCAGCTGGGAAGACCACCTGCTATTTTCAGCTGGGAAAAAACGCTTTGGTGGGCATAGGCTTATTCCAGCAGTACCAGTCCCATCTGTCACCGGATCATCATCAAAATTTAATCAGCTCTAGGATATATGCTAGGGTCCATCTTTGGTGAAAATCCATCCATTAGTTTTTGTGTAATCCTGCTAATAGACAAACAACCTTACCAATCACATAACCTCCTTGGCAGAGGTAAAAAATAAAAACACATTGTTGCTGATCCAAGCCCACTGCTCGTGATCACTGCTTTATTGAGGTCTTTATACAGTCTGAAAATTTGATTAACGGTTCTTTTTTGTTTATTTTTAACATTTCAGAAAATGTCAATCATTTGGTGATAGCCCCTCAGTCTCCAGTGCTAGAGATTGGGACCAACTTCACGGCTACATGCATGATCATCAACACAGCTGAAGTTACAGCAGACGATCTCTACTGGAAGCTGTCTGAAACTACTGTACCCAAAGAACAGTACACCAAGATCAACACATCAGCTCTCAGTGTCACTGTCCCCATCAGCAGTGAAGAACCTGAATGGTTATTTTGCCTCTCCAAGAAAGTTTCATCCTATGTTGTCCTGAATGATGGCAAATTTATTCACGGGATCTTCCTTACCAAAGGCTGTAAGTTTTTCTGGTCACAACCTGCTAAAAGATAAAGTTGTTTTCTAACCACCCATACCTACTGCTTATAGGTCTGGTCTTTAAACTCCCCATGCAGACCTACATCCTGGTTTAAATTTGTCCTATTCTAGCTGCTACACAGGTTTACAGTGCTGTGGATGATTATGAAATATGTCCAACCTGAAAATGCAGGAAAAAACCATTTGATAAGAAACTCACATCACTTTATCCATCAAACATTTGAATTACCACTGTATGTCTGTATGAAAAACTGCTGGAAGAAGTGTGTGGTTTGTCGCCTTGTCAGATCGTCCAGAGAGGCCTGAGAATCTGTCCTGTGTGGCTGTTCAAGAGAAAACGTACATCTCTCCAACCATCACCTGTGTGTGGGAACCAGTAGGACGTCAAACCAAACTTGTCCCCACAACATACACTCTGAATGTTGGGGTCGTCTCGTGAGTACAGCACGCAGTGTTTCTGCATCACCTCTGTTCAGAAAAGTTTGTTGGTTCATATTAACATGGTGGAATCAAGATAGATGTGTAAGTGTATATGGATGTATGTGTCTGTATATACAGTACATGTGTATATACATATACAGTACATGTGTATATACATATACAGTACATGTGTATATACATATACAGTACATGTGTATATACATATACAGTATATGTGTATATACATATACAGTACATGTGTATATACATATACAGTATATGTGTATATACATATACAGTATGAATTGTTCAGACCTTGTTGTTGACTTTCTCTGACAGTCGCCCATCATTTCTCAGCAGCGGTCAGGTCTGGTATGTGTTGACACATGAAAACCGTGGCCAAGTGAGTCTGGACATTTTCCCCAATCATATGACACTGGAAATCTGGGTGGAGGCACAAAATGAACTGGGAACAATGGTAACAGAGCATCTGGAAAAAGATGCTGGCTGGTTTGGTAAGTTAAATGCTGAATGTTGTATGACTTAGGTTTGTGTTTGCCTGTTCTGATTGGCTGGTAGTCTACTGTGAAACAGTATGTTTCACAGTAGACTAAGTTGTATTAATGACAGTTGATGTTGATAGTCTATTGTGGCCTTTGTTGCAGTGAAAACAAACCCTCCATCAGATGTCCAAGTCATTTCAGAGAAGAGTTTTCCCGTCTCTCTTCTCATAAACTGGAATCATCCTATTGCTGAAGAATATGTGAGGTTAAAATATCAAATCAGATTCTGCCAAAATGGATCTCAGAGTTGGACTTATGTGAGTATGTCTGTGTGTCATTGACCCCTCACAGGAACTTCTTAGTGGAACTCTGTTCCCAGAGAAACAATCGTTAGCTTTTTGTCTTGTGTCATCAACAGACACTTTGATGAAATACTATTTATTTCAACTATCAATTACTATTTTATGGATTGCTATTTGGTACATGGTGTCCAAAGGATGAACCCCGGTGACGATGTTGTTTTCTTGACTGTACCTGTAGCATTTCGAGCAGGTCAAACTTTTTCCTTGTCCTGTGAAACATGTTCAACATATTTTAATCACAATCTTACCAAAGGCAGCTCACATAGACTTCATTGATGGGAAAATATTTTCTTTGTTGATGAAAAACAGAATGGCACAGAATCTTGTACACATTCATGTTCCCAAGAGGATGATCCCAGTGATTTTAGCACTCACCTGATCACCTCTAGCATGGTTGAACCCTGTGGTTATAACTATTCGATGGATTGGCATGAAATGTGGTTTAGACATTCATGTTCCCCTAGGGATGAATCATAATAATTTCAGCGATCCTTCATACAACGCCATATGTCAAAATGTTGATCGTCAATACTTTATAAGTCAACACCTGCAAAACTGATAGCATTTCCATCAGCCTCAACTGTAGTTTGTGTTTAGTTGTAATTGGCAAATGTTAGAATGCTAACGCATCCTGATACCTGTGATGCTAATAATCACTGTTTGAATGTATTGCTAATTTGCAAATATTAGCACGCTAACACTAAACTGAGGTGATTAGCTGAAGCACCACTGTACAAACACAGCCACCAGCACTACTATAGACTCTGCAGTCAGGTCTTTTGGTGCGTTCCATTTACCTCAGAAATGACACACCCGAGTTGACCGCATTCCAGTTCAACAAGTTGGAAAACAAGACGGAGGCCTCCAAGAAAACACTGGTTGTGCTTGCCCTTTCGGAATATAAACTACTAGTAGCCCATATAAACACCGTAGCAACATATCCATGGGTATAAGTTTGGCAATACTATGTGTGCGACTGATTTAAGACAAGTCACTGGTGCTCATAAAAAGTATATTACTGGAGCTCCCACTATACTGTTGATGCATGGTGTAGCCATCTTGGATTATGAGGTCGGGGGTGATGGGGTTCCTCCAACTTTCCAACAATTGAAAACAATTGAAACTTCCGACTGGGAACTCGGAAATTCCCAGTACAACTGTCTTCATATTTTTTCAGTTATTTTCCATGTGTGGATTTCTGTTGAATTGACAAGTCTGCTGATTGTCTTCCTCTAAAAGAGATGTGATTATTATCCTTTAGGTCCCTCTTGTGGACACTGCCAAGTACATACAGTCCTTCAGACTACAGAAGCTTCAGCCAGACACAGTTTATGACACTCAGGTGTGCTGTAAAAATGCCAGAGATGGCCACGGTTACTGGAGCAACTGGAGTACCAATGCTACAGGGAGAACACCAGAGGACCGTGAGTTTTATGGCTGCCAGTTCACACTACTGTCATGCATTTAAATCATTTAACCACCAATATAGAATGGTGCTTAAAGACCGTTAATTCACTGTTCTAGCTGATGGAGTCCTAAATCCTTGAGACATTCCCTGCACTCAATGCTTAAAGCAAAGATTTGTACTCACCAAAGATAGCACTTTATTTGACTTGACTGCCTCTGTGTTTGCAGGCTGGCAAACATAAATTGTGCAAATTTTTGGGCAGCCTCATTGATCATTCCCCAGTACAACAAGAAAATGATTTAAAATGCAAATTTATAGTGGTGTAAAGACTTTCTGAACTTGTGAGTAAGCCCCCATGTGCCCTCTTATATCCTGAGTTGGAGATTTGTAAGATGATTTGTCTTCTGGTGAACAAAGTATTTAGTGTTCTTTCTTTTCTCTGGCCCAGGACCAAAAAGTAAACCGGATTTGTGGAGAATCATTGCTGAGGATGACGGTATAAATGAACGACATGTGCTATTTGTTTGTAAGGTAAATTCGCACATTACATTCAGTTTAACAGAAAAACTACTGCACCTAATAACGGTATTACTGTTTTCAATGGAAAATATTAAATGAAAATTGCTTAGAGTGAGTAGATCTTTGATCTTAGAAGCTTAGATCTTACTGCTTATATATGATTTGTTACAGTATTGAATAAAAGTCACATCAAAGGAGAAAATGGCTTACCTTACACTATTTCACATCTTTGGCACTACTTTCACAATTTAGTATTGAAAGTTCAAAATGTTTAAGACACACTTACTTTTTAACTGTTACATACCAAGCTCGGCAGCATGATGTAAGTAAAAAGTTTTTTGAAATTTGCCTCAAAAGATGAGTGTCCAACGTATTGTCATTTTTCATCCCAATGATCTCTCAAGTATGATCACAGGTGTACATGACCACAGTAGTGCATTGTAAGACACTGAATGTAGCCTATAACCAACAACTAATGTGTATTATTATCACAGAAATAACCAAATAGATGATGATTTTTCGAGACTTCTTGAAGTGAGCTCCACTCGATTTGCTAAATCCATAAAGGAAGCACAAATAGCAAGCGGTTATGCCAGGGCACGGTTAACTCTATGATATAATGGTGCAAAGGGAGGATGACCAAAGAACAAAGTCTGGCCTGGGGTTGGTTGTGGTTATCTCTGATGGGAAACAGAGCCTCTGCTCCAGGGCTGCTAGTTCCTCCCAGTGTCATACCCCTCTTAGCTGCTCAGTATCTGGATTTAACAAACTTGACCTAGTTTGTTTTCCAGCAAGCAGCTCTGGGAAGGAATGATGGAGGAGGCAGGGCATTGATTGATGATGATGATAATAATTTCTAGAAAATTTCACAAGAAATTTAATGTGTACCTGTGCTCGGTGCACATCATGATAAATCGCAGCTGTAGAAACTAGATGTCTTTGGCTCTGCCTCTACTGCATGTTCTAAAAAGAGACTCATGAGGGCAGACGACACAGCTGTGTCACTGAACACCTGCAGTTTAGACAGCAGACACACAGTAAACTGACCAACAACCAAACTCGGAACAACTGAGGCTCTGGCTGAAATGTAGGTCCCAAGAAGTTGCTGAAAACATTGGTATATAATTTGTCCAGATTAAGTTAAGAAATATTAACTTTAGAGTGAGTTAAAAAGCCTGGAGATTCTGAGATTTTATGACAGTCATCACTCAAGTTTACAATGGAAGTCAATGGAGCAGTTTGGTGGACCACCTGGCATTCTAGGTCCTCTGCACCCCAATGATAAGGTTGTTTGTTTCCATTCTGGCATTAAATGAAGCAGCATAGATTTTCCTATGGTTTGATGTACATATTATGGATGTGGAGTCAGGATTGTGGGATTTATGGAGAGTTGTTCGGGAAATTTCTAGACTTGTCATCTGCTCTCCACTCTAAGGTCATATGACCACACTCTAGCTCTGCAATACACACTCATGATAAAATCTGAAAGGGAGCAGAAATTACCCCAAACTTAAACTTGATTGTGTAAAAACCGTTTAAAAAAAGTCCCAATTGTTGTTACTTGTTTAAACTTTGAAAGACGTTTCGTCTCGTTTTTTTTTTTTAATCTTTTGCACTGTTTCTTTTTATCTTTTAAAAAAAAATCTTTTTATCTTTTTCTTCCTGTACTGGAGAGAAGCCATACGGAATTTCATTGTACTTGCGTATAATGACAATAAAGATCATTCTGATTCTGATTAGAAGCCTGACAGCAGCGTTTTGGATCAGCTGCAGTCTGAACGTTTTGCCTGCTAATACCAGAATAAAGCACATTGCAGTAATCTAGTCTGGAGGAAATGAAAGTGTAGATGACCTTCTCTAAATCAGAGGATGAGAGGAATGAGTCACCTGAGCGTCAGAGGACAAATCAGAGTCAAACATAACTCCTTGGTGTCTGGCCTCTTTACGAACATTACTAGATAGGGTACCCAGACTAGCAGAGAAATTGATAATGTTGCTAGTGCTGGGGCCACAGGGGGTTGTTATAATTATTATTATGATGTCCGTGTGGTCTCCAGATGAGATGCTAGGCACCTCAACACCTGGTTGTGGCACCAGGTGTAACAGTCTTGTGACAGGCACAAGATGTGCCTCAGGTCTGCTGGAGATGGGAAGAGGAGGCATATAGGATGTTCACCAACCTATTGGTTGATATAGCTGGGAGAAGGCAAGCTATCATAGGTGTCTGGTATAATGAAGCTAGTTTGGAATGCCTTCATGTCCCACAGCTACTCTCGACTCCCTCCCGTCTCATCCACTGTCATTGCTTTGTCTGAGAGACATCCTTTGCACTCCTCGTTGCCTGTTCTTGCAGACTCACCAATTTGACCCCAGGCCTCTGCCGGAATGGATTACTCCCTCCCAAGCCCAAGGCCTCCTCTCCCTTGTTCCAAATGGCTAACAATGTCCCAGTGTATGAGGGCCAACTTTGCTTGTGGTGTAGCTGCAGCTGGGGTCTGTTTCCCTCCAGTTACTGGGTGGTCACAGTTTGGGCTACACAAGGGTTGTGGGATTCAGTCAGTATCAACTCCAGCCTTCTTTGCAACACTTATACTCATCAGTAAGACTGGACACAGGAAGTCCAAAGATGCCTCATCCATACAGGCCTATGTTACTAAGGCACCTGGGGAGACCTAGCCACTTTTTGACAAATGAGCTGATCAGCATCTCCAGTTTGTCAGCTTGTGAGA